>MU859080.1:9764-28540 GCA_033297205.1 Pseudoneurospora amorphoporcata | reverse complement strand
TCGAAAAAACCCTAGCGTTTTATGAAATACCACATACCCGCTGCGAGATTGTGGGGGGGGGTTGTTATCTTGTCGCATTTTGGGCCACCCCCACCCCCCCCCCCCCCCCCCCCCGAATCCTCCCAGTCGGAAACCGGGCTGACGACAACGACGTGTGAAGAGGCGGCTTCCTTACACATACGACCCGCGTAGCTGTTCTGGCTAGGCTCACCTTGGTGTCTGGTCTGGTTGGAGTTTGTTGGCCATGACGAAAGATGTCTCAGCGGATCGGTCGGATGCCACTGTTTTCTCTTTGAAGCAGCTTGCCGCTTGTCCTGATGAGGATCAACACCATGATACAATGTCACCACCAAGCACAAAGCAAAGAGAGGAAAGCAGAAAAAAACGCATCCGGCACACTCCGCTGCAACAACAACAACAACAACAACCGAAAGTCGCAATGACACTGCGATTCGTGAAGATCACAACACTCCTAACCCAATTTGCCTCAGGCGTATGGAGACATGCTGTTTTTGTCCGTCCGTTTCAAAGTGCCCGGCATTGGTTCTGCCAACTTCTGGGGATCAGATCCACCGTTCACCCCTCTCAATAATACCCACGATGGTCGTGATATGTTTCCATGTTTCTGCGTTTCGTTAACATCACATTGCTTTGGAAATATCAAGGTCTATCATGCGTGATCACGGACGATAGTGTCTTTCTGCAGTGCAGTCAGTCACGTCAGTCTATCGGGAACATCCACCTCGCCCAAGAGCACTCCTCTGCACCCACTTGCACACATCCCCACTGCTGCACATGCACTGCGCTACTATCCACAGAAAAAAAATACAGACAGGCAACCTCCCTGAACCCGGTCTGTCGAATGAGAAGACGCCGTCGAATCACGTCAAAACATTTCGGCCCGCAGCGAGGCTAGATTGTCGTGGGCTTCGCGGTGAGCACCGGCCAGGACAAAGAAAAGACCGCTGGCAAACCCCAATCGTCCGTGTCTTGAATAGTTACGAGACTGCTGATTGGTTGGTGAGGATTGGAAACCCCCAAATCTTAAGTCCCTCACAGAGTCGGGCTGGTGTCCAGGGATTTTGCTGCGAAATCCCGTCCCACGGGAGCCCGCTGTGAGCCCACTGAGCCCGCAACCCCAAAATGCTTGATTTTCCTTAGCTTCGGCTTTTCTTTCAGTCGCGTTCCAGCCTGCCAGCTTCGTATCCATCCGATATCTTATATCTTGCCTCTTCTTTTTCTCTCTACTCCGAGTCCCCCTTCCCGTCTGTTCTCCTTTTCTTCCTTTTAGATCTGGTCCCGCGCCTTTGGAAATTGAGACTGGGGTAATGTGCTACCTGAACCTTGTCCTTGTCCTCAAGCGCGGAGACAGTTGACCCGATAGATTTGACACCTGCAGAGAGGTACCTCTACACAGATAGCGCCTGTCCATTGGGACAAGCTCGGACAGCTGACAGCGACTGGATACTTGGGACCAGTCGGACCCCAACGCCATTTTCGCGCTTCGCAATCGGAAGCAGCGCCCGCCTTCAATCGCCATCGAATTGACGAGTAGGGAACTTCGGCTGGCGGCCCCGTTACTTGGCACCACCCTTCCTTCAACTTTACTCCAACTTTCAACTTTGCCGATTCGAGGTTCGAGATTCCGGAGATTCGAGATTCTCTTTGGAGACTTCCCTGGGTTGGAGCTCAGACCTCTTATCTCCCTCAACTCTCAAACAATATCCACACCGGCCACTGTCAAACATCCGACCTCCCGACTTGGCTAAGCTTGCAGTGGCATTTTGTCTTGCATACGCCTCACCTGCTGGAACCAACCACATGCCACGACTTGGAGAAAAGGCGACATCACACGAAATAAACTACCCGAAGATCAGAGGGTAAAGAAAGAAAAAAGTCAGACCGTAAGAGCCATCCAGTCGCGACACTGGCTGCGCTCTGTGTTTCCGACCAACCTACCCTGACCCGTCGTTACCTGTTGTGGCACACCAAGACCGCCCGCCACTGGCACCAACCCTGGAATGAGGACTCGGCTACCTGGAACCTCAGAAGACGGCGATCTCTGTCCTGTCGAGGCTCCTCTTCCTAATAATGTCGACTTCCTACTACACCAACAACTCCAACAGGAGCAGGACGTGTACGCAAACTCGACAACAAACGCGACAACATCCCCGTCGATAGCGCCCTTAACAGCCCCCTCGCAGTCCTCGGCCGCCGAACGAACCAGTCCCGAGTCGCCCTCTGTGCGCCAGTGCCCTTCCAAGCGCGATCGTAACCCCGGCCCTTCCTCTAGCCCCGGCGCCGGTCCATTGCATCTCGAGCACCAGCCTCCTTCTCAACAGTCGCAAAACCAACAACACCAGCAGTCTTTCTACGCACGAAGTAGGCGGTCCGGCAACTTCAATTGGAAACTGTCACACTCTCGGAATGGATCAATAGAGAAGCCTCCGCCTTCCTTCTTCTCTTCCTCCTTTTCCCACTCGCCCTCCACTCCACCGCTCTCCCTCGGAGCCCCTGCGAACGGGGCTGTCCATTCGAAAGAGATGGAAAAGGAACAGGAGCAAAAATTTGTTGGCAAGCGACCGAGGATACGAAGTCCATGGGCCATCACGTTCGTGACCCTACTCACCTCGATACTGGGCATTGGTTTTCTGGCCCTCGTCGTAAATTCTTCCTTCACTCGACACATCGATCCCAAGGGCTGTCGCATGTCGTACATGCGCCCTGGCTACGCCAAATTCGACGATTTCGACACGGAGCATACTCGTTTCGCAAGCAAATACTCGCTATACCTTTATCGCGAACTGGGCATCGAGAATGATGCAAAGGTATGGGATGAAAAGACCTCCAGTGCACCATTGACTCCCCCCTTTTGCTTACTTTGCGATTGTAGGTCAAGGGTGTTCCCGTCCTCTTCATTCCCGGAAACGCCGGTAGCTACAAGCAAGTTCGACCCATTGCCGCCGAAGCCGCTAATTACTTTCACGATGTGTTACAACAAGACGAATCTGCTGTCAAGGCTGGCGCTCGAAGCCTCGACTTCTTCACGGTAGACTTCAACGAGGATATCACTGCCTTCCATGGCCAGACCCTGCTCGACCAAGCCGAATACCTGAACGAAGCGATACGATACATCCTTTCGCTTTACCTCGATCGGACCCGCTCAGACCGAGATCCCAATTTGCCAGATCCGACATCAGTTATAGTCTTGGGTCACTCGATGGGAGGTGTGGTTGCCAGGACCATGCTTATCATGCCCAATTACCAGGCCAATTCCATCAACACCATCATTACCATGTCCGCCCCGCATGCTCGGCCCCCGGTTTCTTTCGACAGTGAGATCGTCAAGACCTACAAGGATATCAACGACTACTGGAGACACGCATACTCCCAACAATGGGCCAACAACAATCCTTTGTGGCACGTCACTCTGGTTTCTATTGCGGGCGGTGGTTTGGATACCGTTGTACCATCGGATTACGCCAGTGTCGAATCCCTTGTCCCCGATACGCATGGCTTTACCGTGTTCACCACGAGCATCCCGAACGTATGGACGAGCATGGACCATGCGGCTATCTTGTGGTGCGATCAGTTCCGCAAGGCTTTGGTAAAGGCGATTTTCGATGTCGTGGACGTCAACAGAGCCACCCAGACGAAGCCAAGAGCCGACAGAATGAGGGTGTTCAAAAAGTGGTTTCTTACAGGGATGGAGGAGGTGGCGGAAAAGACCGTGCCGTCCAAGGATCCTTCGACACTGCTTACTCTTGAGGACAACCTGAATTCGGTGGTTGCGCAAGGGGAACGTTTGGTACTGAGGAGCCTGGGCGCGAGCGGCGCGGTGCGCGCTCACCTCTTACCTATACCTCCGTCGGGGTCGCCTGAAGTGAAGCGCTTCACCCTCTTAACAGACCAGAAGCTGGATATATCTAGCGAAAATGGGAGGCTGGAGGTTTTGTTTTGCAGCGTATTCCCGATGCAGCCTGGTCAGGCGGTGGCAGGTTTTGCGACTCAGGTCAACCTTGCTGGAGAAGGCAGCGCTTCCACACGGTTGGCGTGTAACAATGCGGCCTCGGATGTTGTCATCCTCCCAGCGTCCGTTCGCTCATCGCAGTATCCCTTCTCTAAGGATGGGGAGCCCCCGAGGATGCCTTTCTCATATCTCCAGTATGACGTTGAGGATATCGCTGAGCATCAGTACGTTGCTGTAATCGAGAAGGCCAACACTCCGACCCCAGGTTTTGTGATCGCCGAGTTTAGCGATGTTTCTCAGTCGCATCGTACAAGGCACATCAGTCTTCGTCGACTCCTCGCTTTCGGCATGAAATTTCGCCTCCCCTCCTCGCGACCGATGGTTTCCGAACTCAAGATTCCCACTATGCAGTCAAGTCTGTTGGCATACAACTTAGAAATCAGCGAGCAAAACTGTGGTGAACAACGGGAGCTCTTCGCCCCGCTGGTTCGTCAGTATCTGACGGAGCCGTACGAGTCCAAGTTTTTTGTCAACGCCAGAGAAGCCGCAGTGAGCATTCATGGTGTTGCGCCGTACGTGCCTCCGCCACTGAAGAGCAGATCGACGGAGGACGGTCTCAGTTTCCAGTTTTGGACCGATCCAACCTGTGCCTCCAACATCAATATCAAGATGAGCATTGATGTCATGGGCAGTCTAGGCAAACTGTATATGCGATACCGGACGGTATTTGCTGCGTTCCCCTTGCTGGTGGTCACGCTTGTCTTGCGCAAGCAGTTCCGCATCTATGACAATACCGGGGTATTTGTTTCTTTCTCTGAAAGTTTGGATCTGTGCTTGAGGCAGTCGATCCCCTTGGTTCTTGCCTTCCTCACTTTTCTGTCGCTGTCCAACTCCTCATCATCGACAACGGCAAACATTTGGAATTGGGCTAATGTCACATCTGGCGCGATTGACTTCCACCAGAACGACCTCCTCATCGGAACACAGGATCCTTTCTTCTGGTTCTTGATACCGGTGATTGGGCTCATCTGTGTTGGAATCTGCACCGTGTTCAACTACATGACTCTCATCCTTGTACACGTCTTGAGCACAGCTGTTAGCCTCTTGAGCTTTCGGCCTGGGTGGATTCGCAACGAGGAAAGACGCAAAGCCTTGCCTCTTCCTGCGTTCTATCCCACTTCACCAAGGCGGCGAATGGTCACCACCGCCATTCTGCTAGTCCTCGTTTCGACTCTGATCCCTTATCAATTTGCGTACTTAGTGTGCTGTTTGGTACAGCTGACCACCACGGTCCGGGCACAAAGAATCGCCTCGGATCTGAAATCAGCCGCCAACTCCAACTTCTACAACTACGTCCACTCCATTCTCCTGCTTATGCTCTGGATCCTTCCCATCAATCTCCCCATCTTGGCGGTCTGGATTCGCAACTTGGCGGTTCACTGGCTCACCCCCTTCTCATCCCACCATAATCTCCTTTCCATCATGCCGTTTATCATTCTCGTGGAGACATTGACAACGGGCAAGATGGTCCCCAGGGTTAATAGCCGGTTCAAGCACTTCACCAGTGTCTTGCTGTTCGGGATCGCCCTCTATGCCGCCATCTACGGCGTTTCTTACGCATACATGCTGCACTACCTGGTCAACCTGGTAGCCGCCTGGTTGGCCATCGTTCACTCGACATCGGACCCTTGGTCAGTTCTTTCTGGCATAAAGCACATCAGCTGCACTCTGTTCGATGCGAGTAACACCAGCAACGTCGGCGGCGTTAACGGAACTACCAACACGGTGCTGGCCGAGGAGCGTAAAATGAGGAAGGACCCATGATAGAGAAAAAAAAAAGAGAGAAAGAGGAAACGTGGGGAAAAGAAAAAGAAAGACCGTGGCTTTAATATCACATATCCATCCACCCCATCCCCATTGTCGATGACGGATTAATGTCTCCCTACCGTCTACCGTCTAACCGTTCTCCTGTTCAGCCACGCGTCAACAACAAACAAGCAAGCAAGCAGAGAATTGCATACACAAGACCGTTATAGACTTATATACTACACTCCCATACATACATACCCCATTGATACCCCAAAACGACGGCCGTGGCTGATCTTGTTCAGCGCGTGCTTCATCTGCCTGTTTCGACCTTGTTTATCGAGTTACCTTTGCGCGTACAACTGTACATAGATATATCATTGTTCGAGTTGGATAAATTCCATTCCGAAGAGAACAATATGAATGATGCTAATTGCTATCTTGTCTCTCCATATCTCGCCGTTGTTCGTGTTGTCATACCAATCAAATTCAACTTTCCCGATAATGCACAGGTATTTTGCAGTCCAGAGAAGTCCGTAAGCAGACGCCTTTTTTTTCTTTTTCTGTTTTGCACTAACAATGTCATACGGCCATGATAGTGGAGAGCTCGGGATCCCGTCGGCTCCCCCAAAGATAAAGCGACCATATCGAAAGATTATCCGTGGGAGTAGTTTTGATAGGACCCTTTCTGTACGGTAAGGGATCATTCCTCCTACATACTAGGTTACCACCTAGCGATCCGCATAGATTTTCCCGGTCTGAATTACATGCAGTTTCACGGGTCTTTGAACTGTAATAGTTGGGTCGGCGACGATCACCCAGCGAGTCCTGGGTGCTGTATGTTTTTTTCTGAACTTTTTATATCTCGTTTCTTTCATCCATCAGTAGCGCATCTCTGGTCCTTCTCCTGTCTCATTTTCTTTTTCCACTCTTCCATCGGCCTAACCCAATGTTATTTCTTACAAATAGCCTAGCAGTTCCTCGTTCTTACCCAACATCTTTGACATGGGCAACTTCAATTCCCTCTCTAATCTCCGATCACGATTACAGCCTCCGGACTCGGAAGAGAACCACAGAAAATGGCCACTCTCCACAGCCAAAGAGGACCCTTGAAAGCTGACAGAAGCTTATGTATTTCTTAGTATTTCCCTGGCGTCTCCTGTCATCCCCTCACGTTCCTGAACGTCGACGCCATGTGTTTCCCGCTACGGGTGAGATGGGGTAGGATCCCCGCACACTGCGGGGGAATGTGGGGGTGCTCCTGCCCGGTTCTAGGTCCTCGAGGGGTCCTCTCCAGGGAACGGGAAAAACCAACTTCACCCTATCATGGTCCTCTTCATCGTCGTTATCTTCCACCCATCCCAATTGCGCTGTTGATATCATTAGCCGGCACTTGTCACAACCCGCAGCGTTGAAGAGCTGCATACCAAGGATACCATGCAGGTTCGGGAAAACCTCTCCAAACTCCATCAACATCTCAACGCAGGAAGCAACAAATCAGGCTGATGTGCGGATGACACACACTGCCCTACGATGACAAACTGCTGTACTGCCGGGCAGTGGTGGCCGGCATGATGAACAAGTGGTTAGTCAGCTTTATGCTAGCAGGTAAATACACTAGCTTCGGTCATATTTATGAGCTCCATTCGCATGCTCTGGAGTGCGTGGCTGCTTGCCCCTCAACGTGATGCTGATCTCCCGTCCTCCTTCTCCGAATTGCGGCCTTGGACTATTATTTTGACTTGACAAGCGGTGACTGATAAATATTGAAATATAAGTGCGTGCTACCCGAAATCATCACTGTTCTTGTGTTAAATCATCGTTCGAGTCCATTGCTCTTCAGAAGTCCAGAAACACAGCAACCATGTCGTTCAGCCGTGAGTCCAATCCTTCCTCCAGTTGCCCCTTCACCATTTCATGACTAGACAAGACCTCTAAAGTCGACACGTGAAACATCTGACGACTCTAAACTGAAACTCGACTCTCATCTAGGTCTCGTCAGATTCGTCCCCAAGGGCGATGATTCCAAGGTCCTCATCGGCGAGCCCGTCGACAGCCAAATCGACGTCGGCGCCGCCGTCCGCAAGGGCGAAGATGTCGAAGTGAACGTCTACTCTGGCACCTCCGTTCTCGACGCCGGTTCTCCCACCGGAAACAAGGCTACCATCGGCCGGATTCTCTCACCCGTCACGGCTCAAGAAGCCGGCACCATTCGTTGCATTGGCTTGAACGTGAGCTTCTGCTCCCTCATCCCTCGAAACAAGCAGCACAGCTGAGCTAACCCTTTCCCGCGAAAACAGTACAAGAAACACGCCGAAGAAGCCAAGATGTCAATTCCCGCGATTCCCACTCTCTTCCTCAAGCCCGCCACCGCCCTCGCCGACCCCTACCCGGCGCCCACCATCATCCCCAAGCACACCATCGAGTCGGACTCGTCCGACTACGAGTCCGAGCTGGCCATCATCCTCGGCAAGGACTGCAAGAACGTTTCCGAAGCAGATGCGCTCGACTACGTTTTGGGGTACACTGCCTGCAACGACATCAGCGACCGCGCGTCGCAGTTTGCGCAGACGCAGTGGTGCTACTCCAAGGGGTTCGACGGTAGTTGCCCCATTGGCCCAGTGTTGGTGAGCAAGGAGCTTATTGGGAATGATGTGGGCGGGCTGAAATTGAGGGGGTTGAAGAATGGGAAGGTGGTGCAGGATAGTCCTTTGACGTGAGTTCCCCCTTTCATCATTGCTTTACTCGGCTTGGATGCTAACCGGACGGGTTTTTACACAGTGACCTCATCTTCTCGGTTCGGCAAATCGTCAGCTTCTTGTCGCAGGGCACCACTTTGCCCAAGGGTACCGTTATCATTACTGGTACCCCGGCCGGTGTGGGCTTTGCTAGGAATCCCAAGGAGTATTTGCATGATGGTGATGAGTTTGTGGTGGAGATCTTGCCGCATATTGGTAGCTTGTATAATGTATTGAAGAACGAGCAGTAGGGAGTGTCAGGTGAGATGAATGGATGGTGAAAGGTCTGATCCAATGACCTCAGGTTGGAATGAGGAGTTAGCTATATGGAAGGTCTTGCGAGTTGATGAATGTCATGAACGATTACGACGAAACGTTGTAATGATCTATCCTTAGCATGGGACGTCGATATGTGTTTCCTGAGTTACGTTTCTGGCTATTTATCTCCCTAATCATTGTAGAAGGTTTGGAGAGGAACGGCCTTGCCAGATTTACTGTTCAAGAATCGGACATCATTAACGCTTCAAGATTTGGCAAAGTTTAACGTGCCGCATGTTAGACATCCCAAGTTTGCTCGCAACCAAAACATGGGCTATCTTCTGGTAGTAGTCGTATATGATCACGGGCTGGGTGGACAACCAATCGGCCACCCTGTTTACCACATGTTCGTCTGATCTTTCAAACTTGAAAATCTTATTTCGGATATCTCAATGCTCCAACTCCATCCCATTGTTTCTTTACAGCTTCTGCCATCCGAAGTATTCCCAAAACCACAACCCACAGTATTCCATCTCCCTCTTTCTCCCAACTTTCACTACCGCTTAATCCAACAAGCTGGGCAAATTCTCCTTAATATATTCCACCACCGCATCCGGTCCCTTATTCACCTGCAACCCCTGCGGCAGTGAGAAAGTCTTGAGGTCCTCGCCCACCACGCCCTTGGCGATAGCGATGATCTGCTGAGCTTCTTCGGGAGTCCACATTGATGCCGTGAACTGCGTGCGCTTTTGCGTTAATTTCTTTCATACCCATCTTACATTTTGTAGACCAGGGAGGGACATTGGGGAGGGAAGGAAAGGAAAATAGGGAAACACGAACCAGAACGTTGGGTTGATGCTCTTCGACTACGGCCTTGACTTCTTCAATTGCTATTGGGTTCGTCAGCAATGCAAGTGAGAGGGTTACCGAGAGGGAAGTGAACTCACAAGCAGCGTTACCGGCGTGAATGATGGTGTACTTCTCCTTGACGTCCTCGACGACACGACCGATGAGACGCTTGGCGCGGTCGGGGGCCGTGTTGACGGTGACGAGCTTGTAAGGGCCGGAGGGGGAGGACATTGTCAGTGTTTTGTTCTTTTGTTTGACGGTGAACGGTATGTATGTAAGGGAGGATGTGAGGACTACTAGGTCAGTAGATTATGTGACTGGGTGAAGGAATGGTGGTAATGATTGACGGAACCTTTCAGGAGTTTTGATGGTGAGGATGATGGAAGTAGAGGCCTTTCAAATGGAAACTAAAATGAAAAATAAATAAAAAAATACACTGCAAGTAAAAACGTGAAGAGGTCAATGATATGATCTTCCAACCTTCTCAAACCTCGCCACAAAGACTAATGGCTTCGGGATCACCTACCCGCAACCCACGCGCCTCAGGAACCAAAGAGTAAACCCGATCGCCGTTCAGCGCTTTTCTTCCATCCCATGTGACAGACACCTCATATATATTTTAATCCTGTCGCCCACCAAGACGTATTCGTACTTTTGCTTCACGACTCCATCATCTTGTTTCCCCAAGACGACGGGAGCGGAGTGAACTTCAAAACGCGGGGAAGCGTTACGGGACGTCGTCACATCGCGCGCCCCGCAATCCGTGGAGAAAATGCCGACCGGGCCGGTGTCGGTGTCGGTGGTCTCGGCATTTAAGACCTCCGAATCTTGAGGATGACGACGACTTGGTATTCTCTTGTAATAATTTCGCCATTTGGCATGGTAATAACCCTTGTTCTTATGAAAGATTCGGGCGAGGGCTTTACTGCGCGCATGAACTCGGATTGGAAGCTATCATCGAAGTCATTGATATCAGATAACCCCCGTTGCCCTTCTATTTGCAAGTCAATGGGAAGGAAATCATCTGCTCGTACAAACCCCGTATGATGCGGGGGACTGGGCGGACGTGACAGCGTCCCGAAATGTCATAATGGCCGGTACTGAACCAACGGACCATGAACCAACCGCTTTCTGATAATATTTGTGCAAATTATTTCATGCCATCATCTCAATGATTCTTGCCATTCCAGGGCCTTGAGGCGTGCATTAGCCCTGAACAGGACGTGGTTTTCAGGGGCTTGTTAGCGTCTTCCATGGGACAATCCTTTCTCCATATAACTGAAGTGCTCGGAAAAGGCAAGGGCGAATGGTTTTCCCGGAAATACATGGAAATCACTTACACTTTCCCTTTCAGCCCAATGCGACGAAAGCGAGGAAATTGGCGTTGACGTATGCTTTGATTTCGCTGTGACTGGAAAAGGAGAAATTGGAATTGTCGATTTATCCTTGAGGAATGCCCCTTTTTGCCATACCGTCACCATCTTTGGCATCTCACAGGGGATGAGGCACTCAATTCAGGGGAGTGGTCAGAGTCTCAGGCAAAAACCCTAACCCTCTACAGCCCCTTTTTGGGAAGGACCCCAACGACGGGAGCATGTGACGACACTGGTGCAATGGAGAACACTTACGGGATTGTTCATGACGATAGGCAATATAGTAATGTCCCCTGCAAGTGCAAACCTTTTGGCGACCAGGATTCCCAGTATCGTGTGGGAGTGAGACACCAGTAAGTGCAAAAAAACCATTAAGTGCAAATCTCCCGAGCCTCTCCCAATAGGGCCCGAATTCTTTGCACTTTCAGGAGAAGTTACTGTATGAACTGGAGTTGAATCTTGTTGCTATTCTTGGATGTGGAGAAAATCAACCCGTCGGTGGTGGAGTTCGCCTAGGTATGTAATTAGAGGCATCATCCGTTCTCCGAAGCTCATCGGAGGGTTGCCGAGTCCCGATTCGATCATTTACGCGACAACGATGGAGCCGAGCATGAATGAATGACTTTATGACATACAGTAAGTGTATCGAGAAGACGATAAGCTGGGGTAAGATGAAGGCTATCCCCAGATGTGGTCCTGTACTTGAAGATAGGCAATAAAAATCCATCCCGCGTATAGCGCGGCATGTAAGTCGGTAACCGACACTGCTGCGTCACGAGACCCCCAAGATATTTACCTGTGCCACAAGAATCTCGATTACCAGGGAGAGGATAGAGGAGATGATTGAGGTGGCATTGCGGCGTGCTTGGAGCGAATTGCTGTCTATCCTGGGTATTGCATCAGAAGCTGCCAGGACTATGGAAGACCAGGAAGGGTATCTCTTACCAGACAAGAAGTGAAACCTCAGGACCTGTTAAAAGGATGTAATATCGGAAGGCGGACAAGGCTTTCGTGTGATACACTTCGGATCAAGGGGAGATGACAAGCCAGGGGATCCTAGCCCGCGTCGTGCTCTACGGGAGTAGGCCATCCGACAGAGGGCAGAAAGGGAATCTAACTCATTCTTCAGTGTCTGCTTCTCGGCTTTCACGGCGCTAAGTGCCTGATTATCTTGTTCTTAGGTAGCTTCCGCAGGCAAAGAAGGCAGAGACTAGCACATTGCCTTGAGTTAAAATTTGCCCAAATGCGATTGGGAATTTTGATAGTGCAAATTGTCGGCATCATCCTCCATCGATCGTCGTAGAAGAAAACGTAACATCCATTGGTACCCTGGACGGCGAGGTTAGGAACGCTTTTCGGCAGGAATGACCCTAGAGGTGGGTATTACGACATTTAATTCCGGTCTCAGGCGTAAAAAGAGAAGAAAAAGAAAAGAGAAACAAATTCCCAATGGTTGCTCACATAGACGAGCTGAGAACGACTACGGCCCGAAGAATGGGATCAGCACGTCAACTTGTGCGTTGGCATATTGGGGAAATGGCCAATTAGTGGCCGAATTGGAGCCATGGCGGACACTTGCAGTTCGCATCCATCCCCTTGGGTTCACTAGGAAGCCGAACTCCGACCGGTGGTAGGGATGTTTGGCTGGGATGTTGACTCTAGTCCCCGGTGTAAGTGGCCAGGCAACCAGAAGTGCCAGGTACAGTACATTGCCGGCGATACAGTCCTGTTTGGCCACTCATCAACAGCCTCGCCAAGCCAACTGTAACACATCCCATTCCGACTCGCCGAGTGATCGTCTGACTGGCTTCGAACACTGCAGCAAACCCGACCTCCGTTTCTGCAGATACGGTGCGCGCATAATCTCCGAGCTGTTCTGGTGGCTTATGGTTCACACCTCACCACAGTGCTTCACAGCAGAGGAAGAGAGTTCGGGGATGGGGGAAGATGATGAAGGCAACCAAAGCGCCAGGTTTGGTGGCATTGACGCCCAATTCTCATGCCGATCATGCTCGGTGCTCGTCCACATTGGACAAGCTTGGCAGGACCTAGGTGAGCTCAGACACAAAAGGTCGGAATCTGTACCGATCGTCCGTTTGGATACCGGTAGGGCAGCAGTACGTATCTTTACGGCTGATTCGATTCCAAACAGACAGTGACTGTTGTCGTCTGCGGAAGGGCCGTCAAATCCACGTACGCAAGACACCAAGTAAATCGAAGCAGGGCCAGTGTTTGCCAAGGTGAAGAAGGAACAAGCTTACGCCAGCTATAGACAAGCTATAGAACTGGGAAGAAACTTCATGGCCCGTTCGCCAGGAAGAAGACACAAACTTGAGGGCCCAAGCCGCGCTGCTGGCAACACAGATTCTGTATGGTGATTAGTAGATTGAACATCACCTCGTAAAGAAGACATACACTGACATTCGTACCCTTGAGCAACTCGGCCTGCTCTGGACAATCTCGTTGCCAGGCTCTTTGAATACCTCTTGACCACCGTGATCTTGATGAGGCCCTACCATGTTCTGGTTGACAACTGCTGCCCGAATGCTCGATAATTGCGAAGGTGCCATGAGATTCGGAATTTAGGTGGACTATTTAGTATAGTTAGGGCTGGGAGCTGCGTGGTTCGCATGAACGAGACAGGGTAAACAGAACGGCGAAGTCCAATATACCTGAACAAGGCATCATTAGCGGAAGACACGATTCGAGCTTCCTCCGTGAGGCTGGATAGCCTGGTAGGTCTCGTAGTTTCGTAGAACGTACCGATGAAGGGGTGATGGGAAGGGATTCACGCCCCCCAACTAGAGTACAACGTCGAGTGTTGTCCAAACATGGTACGAGACGAAGTGCCGGCCGCTATCGTGACCACGTTAGGCCCAATTTGGCATCCTTGATACTTGCGTGGTCCACGCATCCTCGAGAGACCAGCACAGGCCGAAGCACTGACACTGAGAGACCGGTCTCCACCAGTTGGATTGCTTGATGGTACTTGTGAGTTTTGACTTTTATGCTTGGGCAAGAAGCACCATGGCATGAGTCGGCATGGAGCAGATATTGGGTTATTGTAATCCATTCGCCCGGAGCAACGGCCCAGGTAGTTCGTGATGTCCTCTTCAATACCATTTGTGGGTTTGATAAACATGCAAACTATGTGTTGAGTGTGTCATGAACTACCGTTTGTCCCATGCTGGGATGCTACATCAAGGGGAAGGTACCTTAGTATGCCATCGGGACGGCACACTCGAAGTGTCGGTACTGCAGTGGGTTGGTAGTCAAGCAGGCATAACGGCCATGTACTGTACAAAATCCGGTAGTGCCATCCATGGCTGGCGTGAGGCGGAAAATTGAACTTGACAAAGAGGAGCTCGGGAGAGCTTCCATGCACACATTGCTTGGCTCAGGTCCTTGGGAATGGGCTCGATGATTGGCGGGAACTCTCATTGACTTTGAGTAAGGCGTAGAGGTACCTAGGTAGCGTGGACGCAGGGAAGCGAGTCGGAGGTGACTGCCATTCAAAGCGGTCCTATCGAGACGGATGCGGGGAGCGAGGTCGGTTGGAAAGACGGGATAGAGAAGTCGCCGAATGACCGATATTTGCGCCAGTGGGTGCACTTGCTGTCAGTAGGCGATAGCCAGGGCAGGGACGGAACGGCATCTCCCGCGATGGCATGCCTGGTGGTTGAGAAGAGGAAAGGACGATGAGTGATGGCACCCTGTCTGCCAGAGAGGTTCTCACCAACGCGCCCCCCGCTTTGAAGGCTCTTACCATTACGTTCCTGCCACTTTGTACCGTGACAATGGCGGGAGGAGAAGGCCCGGGTTGGATTGCAATTGCCAAGTTCTGGGGAAATCATCACGGAACCAGACGGAAAGTGTTCAATCCCGAGCATGTCGTTGAGGCCGTTGGGGCAAGGGCCCACCGGCATCAGGAGTACGTAAGGTACCCTTATGCAGCGCATAAGGTAGCACTCCGTAGTAGGTAGCGCAGACTAGAGAGCGTTTGGTGTTTTATGCAGTAGTGCAAACTCTAGCCGCTTGGCTCTTCTCGGATGCGACATTGCTCACTTCACTTTGTCAACTCCCGTATTCGACTCCGGACGGGTCGGGTTTTGCTTTGACAGCACCCTCGCGCATCTCTTATCCGGACGAGGGAGGGACAAAATACTACCCAACAAATATGATACACAATGATACTCCGAGTATCATTATAAAGCGCAAACACTTGCAAGTAAGTCACCGTCGCCAACATGTTTTTCTAGGTCAATATGCCATCACTCGAATGCGAGGGGTTGATAGGCAGTCTACCTCTAATAAGAAACAAATTGATGACTGCCGCGAACCCCATGGCCCCCATATTGCTTTCGTTTCATGTTGGTCCCCATACATTCCATTTCGAGTAGCCCGTGCTAACCTTGTAACAGGGCCGGCCGGTGAGACCGGTCACCTAGGTACGGTACCTCTATGGCACGAGTCCGCAGGTACATAGTCCCAGATAGCCAGGTACATTTGCGCCGTGATATCTGGGACCTCCCAGAATAACATGCTCGCCGAAACCAAACGGGGATTGGCATTAGCATCGTCATCAGCCTCATGCCGTCTTCTCCCTGGCCATTGCACCTCAGCTGGTCTGGGGACTAGGGGTCGATCTTTGCTTGATTGCAATTCACGAAAGTGCTTTGCACCGAAACATGTCACGTCCGTAATAACGTTCCGAAATATGGCATAAGAACATTGCTGATATTGAGTGTCCATTGCTACCCACTCATCAACCGTGAACAATAGTTTTCTGGACGAAATTCGTTATTCCGACGACAGTCTCTGCTAATGCAATTTACAACTACAGTATTCGGCACGATCCTTGAGGCGGAACTCAGGCTAGAGGATATTTCACGAGAGATGAAGTGGCACTGCAAAAAGCGGCAAGACGGCTCGCAAGAGCAAACGTTTGTTTCGCTGAATGTGATCGCACGCAAGACTGCAATTCCTCGACGTTGAGCTTACTACCACTAAACCTGTCGCGGCTCTGTCCGGGCTACCCAATGCCGGGTTGCAGAAAGATCCGCATGCTACACAAAGAGGCAGAGACTACCAATGAATGTGTCCAATTTACGAGCGGCACAGGACAAGAACCACACGTTTCTGCGCCCCCATGGTGCAGGATAAGGCTAATCTTGGGCTGCCACGAGTAGGCAGAACTGAGGGTATCTCTTTACACAAACCTAAAACCGGGTGTTTCCAGCTTATGTACCTCGGATTCGTCATGTCGGACAGCCAAAGAGGTCTCTGGTTTCCCCAGACCTCATTCGGATCGAGTGTGATAAGAAGAGGTACGTCTACCAAGTACCTCTACCTCTCTGTTAGCCGAGCAACCAAGGTCCTACCGTGGCTTGAGCTTGTCATTGCAGGTTGGATATTGCAAAAAGGTCAATCCGCTTCCATTTTGCTACATACCTCGTGACCCTCCCGCCCCACAGTCACATCACCAACATGGAGGACTTTGCTCGCAGAAAAGCTTGATTCGGTTGGATGCAGTTGCATTCACGATAAGCTGTCTTTTTGCGCTCATCTTTTTCGCCGACAATGGCAAACGCAGGACTTGTACGGCTTGGCACGCTTGCCGGATTTCCACGCGTACACTACACAAACTTTATTTCAAGAGTTGCTGGGGAATCTTAGCGTCAATTCCTCTTTGCAGCAGTTTTATTCGCCGTCCGGAATGAGCTAGGAAATTTCCCCATTCATAACGACCCCTGCCCCCTTACATCCAAGAATCACGTTCCTCAAGATGAGCAGGGCCCCTATTCTCATCAAAAGAAATTCATCGGCGAATCGGACGATTGACAAGCTAGGGCTGACTCTTGTGTTTGGCCAATAAGTACAGGTACGTACACGAGAAGGCCTGCGTACCTGTCTTTGTGTCGCACAACGCAAGAGACAAAGGCACAGGCATAGACTTGTGTATCCCAGAAGTTGTGAGACACGATCTTCATCAGGGCAGCACCCTTCAATTGGGATGGAGGACATGGCAGGCTCCTTTCAGGCATCCAGGTCTCAGACAAGATTCCCCTCTCCCGTCCTAGGCTACGGCACGTCCCGTGGTTCGTTGCCCATCATCACCTCGCGTCGTCTCATACGTCCATCCAAGTGGATGACATCGACCCGGAACCAGTCCCTCAATATCGCCGGAACTCGATGGACGATACTACCTACGTCTCCAGGATCCGTGATCATCCCAATCGAAACAGCGGGCCCCTTGTCTTCCTTGTACCTCGATATGTACTTCGCCTCTATCTTGCACACCCCGCTGCCTATCCATCTTACCCACCGGCATCATGGTGCCCTTGCTGCCCTGCCGCTCCTTGCTATTGAGGAGATGGCCTCCAGGCTGCCCAATCCTCGCCCGTCTTGGCCAACATCAAAGGTAACCTTGTCTAAGGTATCCGTACAAGCCAAGAGAGGCTCCTTCGTCGACCTCGTCAGTGCTCTCACAACAACTCATTTGCTTGCTCACCACTTCCAATACTACCGCCAACACAGACGCTGCGTCGCTTTCCTCCAAAAATACTTAAGACTGCCTTCTGGCCGCTCTCAAGGTGCTTCTGGTTTCAAGTGAAAGCACCATCATCACCTTTATACATCCTCTCTTCTACCATATCAGCCTCTCTCCAACTCAGCTTTGTTAGTCTCATACATATACTCGTACTTCTCAATATACATTTGAGCCCACACAACCACAACAGTTGTCTTCACACACATACAAGTCACTATCGGCAACCATTTTCCTCATCCTCAGCCATCCAACTAATATTCAACATGGCCATCAAGGAGTATCAGCCTCTTGTCAACCACTGCTGCTCTTTCTGCTGCAAGGCAGTTGACTTTGGTACACACGACTACTGCCCCGTGGGCGCCGAGTGTGCTAGCTGCCCATACTGAGGCTATCATCTCATCCTGAAGCCTTGAAGTCCCAGGGCTGTCCCACCGGATTGGGCTGGCTGCATCATGCCGCCCCAGTCTATGCATGTCGTCTTAGTCTCAAAGATAATTCCATGCCGGTCTCAGGTTTAAACCTCCAACGAAAGTTCACCATGGCCGATCTATAGCGTCCTTGCTTCGTTGATCTCGCGTTCTTCCCGTCAGCTTCAACCAGTTCTCGGGTGGAAGCCGCTCGTTAGAGTCACTCATTGGATCATGGCATACGACAAAACAGGGCCTCAAGGCCTTTCGCCCAAAAACCCACCTTTACTACAACCGTCACAACGCCAATTCCTCACTGACGATACATGGCTTCTGGAAAATCGAACAAACAAACATTTCATCGCTCCTTCACTCTCAACTGCCGCCAACAATCAACGGTCGTGCTGCAGAAGCAAGTCTGATCTACAGTACACCCCTTGCAAGCATACGACACTACATATCAGATGCATGAAATTCGTGCAATTTATTTGCGTCCTGCTTGCCTAACAACCACCGTGTTCTTCTCAGCTCGTGCTCGACGATCGCAGATGGAAAAGGCTGTCTGTTGTTCATGGCCCTTCCTATCTGGCGGACGAGACTACACCATCCCCAACTACATTTCCTTTGGTCATTAGTCTCAATTCTTCTCGAGCTGGGGCGTTTGTGGACCTCTCTTTGTTTTTGTTGTTGTTGTTGTTGTTGGGGAGGTGGGGGGGGGGGGGGGGGGGGGTGGGTTTACCCGGGATTTTAATTTTAAAAATACACAAAAAAACCCCCCCCCGTTGAAACAACAAAGGGTCAAAGGATGATTCAGACTATGTTAAA
>MU859079.1:209880-271450 GCA_033297205.1 Pseudoneurospora amorphoporcata | reverse complement strand
TAGATACCTGAAGTATTTGCGCGAGGCTGAGAGATGTGCGGCTCCGCGAGCCTCTCGTTGTAGGGTCAGGGTTGAGGTCAAATGTCCGTGTGACAAACGTCCACGCTCTTTTGTATAGGGGAGCACTATCTTGAATAAATCCACCGATGCCTCTGGAGAGCGGCCTTTTATGCAGGGTCACTGTCGTGCTCCTTGGCTCGCGAGCTCCCGCCCTATAAGTGTTTTCTTCCCGCTCCCCGTCAATCTCCACGGTTGCCGAAGTTGGATTAGGCCCAGGCGTTGTATGAATCGGAATCGCAAAACACCTCAGGCCAAGTTTCTCCGGACTGCGGTTACAGAGGAAACCGTCGTTGACAGATGATGCCCCAGAAATGGCGAGTGTTACAGTCGCAGCGCTGTAAATCTTACCCATGAATCCGATTTCTCGAGCCTTGTCCTCATCTGAGTCTTGGAGAATGCAAAGTGCATCCACCCATAAATGACGAATACCAAGTGATAATGTGACAGTGACGGCGTCTGCTATTATGGGAGGGAGCTCCTCTATTCCCATATCGGTGGTTCGGAGGCGCTCAATCAAGGATTTCTCGAGCTTTAGTTGCTGGTCACCACCCCAACAGTAAGACAGAGCCGAAAAGGGTATAAAGTCACCCAATTCCGATGCTAGCTGTAGATAAACATGGGATCCAAGACCTTTGGATGGTGTTGATAGTGAGAGCAGCCTTGTCGGAATATAGTCGCCGGGCTTTCGATAGTTTGAATGGTACATTAGTATATGCATCTTTCAAGCTACTACCTAGCTTTTGTCAAAACAGATAACGGGTTGGTTTCTATGTGTGGGTGTATTGTGAAGGAACCGGTACTTGAGGATTTCTTAGCCACTTTGGTATACAAGCGGTTTTCTGTCGTAGTCGTCACATCAAAGCACAAAAAGTGTGGAGTCGCGGGATTCTGGATGGTTGACCAAAACGTCGGAAAGTTTTTGTTATTGAATTGAAGCTTCTTTCTAGGTTTGAGTTGCAGAAATAGGAAGTCGACATCTAGGTATCGAAGCCCAGCAGCGATACCTAGAACCCCATGATTCGATCTTTGACTGTTCATGGCGTTTGAAACAGTGTTTTCCGTTATCGGAAATCAGCCGAGAAGGTACACATCCTTTCCGCGACCATTCACCTAGGTCAATGAATGTGATATCCAAGAAGGTTCACAGCTGTTTGTCGTGCCGTAGCCAGGCCTTGCCCAATGTTTTAAAAATAAAAAAAATAAAAATAAAATAAAAAAAATTTGTCTTACTATAGGGGTTGTTACAACGACGAGAGTTGCTCGTAACTGGGGGTGCTGGAACAGGGAACCCGACTGGAATGAGAAAAGTTACAACAGCACTCTCTCGAGACTTTAGCCGGCAGGCAGGCACTTGCCAAATCCCAATATACTTAGGGGTTGTGGTGCGGCCTAGGACCTTTCGTCAACCACCCTCTTTTACCCCAAAGAAGGTAGGCAAGCAGGAACTAGACTTCAAGTTAGATCGTACAGGCGTTAATGTCCAATCATACACGCCCTGCTATATACGTACACTAACTGTATTTACAGGTATATAGGCCAGTATTTATTAGTACCACAATACGAAAACCAACTGCCTATTGTCGAGCGGCCGACTTTTACTCCTCGCAAAGCTCGAGATTTTTCCTTCAATCCCAACGCCAAACTCCCGTCCATAAAATGGAACCTATTGCAAAAAACTTAACAGTAAACGCCGTCAACCACAGAATAAACGAAATGCAAATAGACGAGATGCTCGTGCTCTCTAACCTCGCCCTCGTCCCTCTTCCAAATCAGGTTCCTTCGTCTTTTCCGGGGCGTCTCCATGCCCGACCCTACCCTCACTGCCCCCTTCCGCCTCACTGCCACGGCCTTATGTACTCAAAGTACCACACCTACGACCATCATCAATACTTTCATCCTCATCCAACCACCGACTCCCATCCAAGCTGCTCAATCCCGTCATCCCCAACACCTCCTCCTCATCTCTCCCCATTGGTCTGTGATAATGACTTGCACTTCCACTCCCATACCTCCCTCCCGCCTTCCCCCTCCGCAGCGGCGGACTCGAAATCGTCGCCGGATGCTGCGAGGAAAAATCCGTTTTCATGGTATCATCCATATCCCTCATCTCCGCGAACCCGCCATTGCCACGGCTGAAACCCTGCGAATGCCGTCCATGCACACTCATAACACTCATTACCCCGCCGCTCATTCTCCTCCCTGCGCCCTCAGCCGCTTGGCCCAGTCTTTCTGACATCCCCCTCTGCTTCTTCGTCTTCTTCTTCTTCTGTAGCCTAGCGCCATTTTCATTTCCATTGCGTCCCTTCATCTGTCGCTGGCGCCGTTTCAGTCTTCGGTCATGCGGGCTATCTCTACCGACGTTGCCATTGCCGTTCTGGGGGGGATGGTTCTGGAAAATTCCATCGTGGACGAGCCGGGGTAGCAAGCGGGCGAGGAGTGGTTTGAGAGTCATGAGGCAGGCGATGGCGATGGAGACGTTGAGCTCGATGGCGGACCAGCAGGTTACGGGGGCGTTGTCGTAGGAGGGGTCCGACGAGGTGGCGGAGAGCTTGAGGGGGTAGAGGCGGATGATGGAGACTATGCAGATGCTGTGGTTGAGGGAGAAAGGGCGTGTTAGTCATGGTCATGGAAGAAAGGGCGAAGGGGAAAAGGAGAAGGTAAACAAACACCAAAAGAAGAAAAGGAAAGAAACATGAAAGAAAAGAAAGAAAGAAAACTCACAAAAACCCCACCCCAAAGACCCCAAATAACCAAACCCTCTCCCTTTTCCCCAAGCGCTTCATCCCTCTAACCACCGGCAACGGCAACCCCCAGATAACGAAATCCGTAACGAGATTGATGCTCGCATCAGCGAACCACTTCCTTTCCTTGTTGAAGCACCACCCATCCCCTGGTGTTCTTTGGTCATCCGGGGTCCAATAGATGGGGATTGGATAGCAGAAAAACACATTCGTCATCGTCATGTAGACGCCATAAAGCGAGACGATGATGATCATACACCAAGAGATCTGGCGGACGACGGTGATGTGGAAGATGTCGGTGAATAAGAGGAGGATGGAGAGTTTGGTGAGGGTGGAGCCGATGTGGTAGAGGATGATGGTGATGTAGCCTAGCTGTGGTTGGGTTAGTTGGGTTGCTAGAAGAGGTGAGTTGGACTGGATGGGGGTAACGGTGGTGGTGCTGATCGATGGAGGTGAGGAAGGACGGACGTACCTTCATCATGAGCATCTCCTCACTCCGAGGATTTTCCCAGATATGCTTCCCGAGTCCATGGTTAATCACTGTAGTTTGCGGTAAGTTAACAAGTCGGTCTGTGGAGTTTACGATGGACAGGACACATTCTGGAGGTTGAAGATGCGGTGGAATAAAACGTACGAAGTCCATGGGTTACGGTAGTGGAGATGGAAAATAACTACATGACAGGCAGTACAATTAGCCTTTTTACTTCTTGAATCCGTCTTCGTCGCAGACATTGAAGCTCATGGCGATTTTCCGACATATATTACGCCTTACGTACAAGAGCAACAGCAATAACCCAATCCGAAGATCTCAAAACCCGACATAGATATCCTCTCGATATAAACCGAAGGACTACCGTCGTAGCGGCAATGAAAAGCGTTATGGAAGAACATGCAAAGACACCAGCGCCACGGGACGACCACGTCATGACTGGTTGGTGCTTGGTGGCAGCGATGGGTCAGCTTGCTGTGTTCTTCCCGAGCCGCTTCTATTTCCGTTATTGCTTGACACCAGCGTGCTGAGAGCCGCGGACGATGTGCAACATTCGACTTGTTATTTTCGTTGACCGAGGAGGCGACCGAGAGCGGTTGCTCTCTCGGCTTCGCATGCGTCGTCGTCGTCGTTGTTGTTGTTGTTGTTGGTGTTGCAGTGCGTCGTCGTCAACGTTCGCGAGCCAGATGGCGGAGCGGGAATAAGAAAATCGGAGAATAAAGTTTGTTGTGTTACCCCGGGCCCCTTATTTCAACGGTGTTGCAGGCTCCTTGCAGCCACGTAAAGTCTCGTTAACAGCGAGCTGCGCCGCTTGTGTTCGAGGAACAGGAGCTGATGAAAACAATGGTTGGTCACCGAAGACGGAACGAGGAAAGAAAAACAAAAGTCAAAAAGGAATTAAAGAAACGAGATCCAGACCCAGCCAGACCTGTTCACCCCTACAAGACCCCAATCCCACCGAACGATCATCGAAAACCTAAGATTCCCTGTCATCAACTGGCCAATCAACCACAACTGCCGAAAGGCGGACATGGAGTGAGTGGGATCAATAGCAATCGGCCCCTGAGAGCTCGACCGAGACCACGAGGCGCGCCAGTAGTCTTTTGTTCGCTTAAGTATTCTGATAACAGCTTGATACGGGCATGGGGCCGAGATTACGGCCCCGTTTACTGTCCTGAACACGGCTAGCCCGGTGCGGCGGAAAACGGCGCTTGCCCCGGAAAGCGAAGAACAAGGGAGGCCCTAGCCCCGGTCCACTTTACTCGGTCAGGAAATGGGGTCCGGGGTGGCGGCGGCGGCCAAGAGAGGAAGGCTTTTGGAAGTTGTGGAGATGGGAAAGCGATAACCATCGCCGAAAGAACGGATGTAATAAGACGGAACAGTGAAGGTCGTCGACGAAAATAATTTTATCATGAGGAACTTTCCTGGCCAGCAGAACTGGGGACTCATGTCAAAGGTTTCGCCAGCTCTACCGTCCGTCTACCGTCGAGCTGGAACCGACGCATCGGTAATAGACAGGGCTACCTCGAACATTATGCTTGGCTTTGATACTCCACGACCGCCTGTCAGTGTTGATCTGTTTCACACGAATTCAAAATATTTGGGTCAGCATTCGCAGACGAAGACACCGAGTTTCACCAAGACCGCATGTTTGGGACATCTCCACCCTACGAGCATAAAGCTCGAGCGTTGATTCACCGGATATCCTGTTTATTCAGCCTTTTTACACGCAAAATCATTTCATCACTTATGCCCCAGCGCTCATGGTCTGCAGCTTGTACTGCTCGTCGCCCTTCTTCCTCTCCTCTTCAATGATTTCCTGCACAGACTTGGTTCCCGTGCTGACACCATAGTACTTCTCAGCCAATTCGATGCAGCGGAGGTTGGCCGCCAGCTTGTTCATAGTCTCCATCCACTCCTCGGTCTTTTCACTGTCGAAGACAATGCCACCACCCGCCTGCAGGTAAGCAATCTTATTCTTGACCAGCATGGTGCGGATAGCGATACAAGTATCCATCTGTCCCTCGCTCAGGAACGTAGTAACAGGGGCATCGCCCTCGCCGCCCTCTGTGCGAACGACATCATAGGCGAACCAACCGGCAGCGCCAGCGTAGACGCCGCGCTTCTCCTTCTCCAAGTCGTAAATCAGCTCCATGGCACGAATCTTGGGCGCGCCCGAGACGGTACCGGCGGGGAAGATGGAACGCATAGCGTCCCAACGGGTGCATTCGGGGCGCAGCAGACCGGAGACCTCCGAGGTAATATGCTGGACGTGAGAGAAGCGATCGATACGCATGAGGCGGTCGACCTTGACCGTGGACGGGTGGCAGACACGGTTGACATCGTTGCGGGCCAGATCGACCAACATGACGTGCTCGGCGCGGTCCTTGGTCGAGGCCAGCAGCTCAGCCGCAAGCGCGTCATCCTCCTCCGAGTTGAGGCCACGCTTGATGGTACCAGCAATGGCATGATTGACAATCTTGGGACGAGAGCGCGCCTCGGCAGCTGAATAGCCGAAACGGGTATCCTCGGGAAGGTTGGCATAGCCGTCGGTCTTCATCAGACATTCGGGCGAGGCGCCAACGATGTGGAAGTCGGCACACGAAAGGAAGAAGAGGTAGGGCGAAGGGTTGAGCGTGCGGAGGGTGCGGTAGATGTTGAAGGGGTGCAGGCTGGTGCTGCGAGAAAAGCGCTGCGACGGGACGGCCTGAATGATGTCACCCTTGACAATGTTCTTCTTGAGCTCCGTCACAAAGGTCTCGTAACCGTGGCGTCCAACGTTGGAAGCATATGTCTGGTCGGAGGCGGGATCGCTGGAGAGCATGGGCGGAAGGGGCGTCTCGGGCTGGTTAACCACATCGAGTGTCGAGCGAATCTTGTCGCAAGCCGCGTTGTATGCCGCCTCGAAGTCGCCCGAGGGGTCTTTGGGAAGTCTGACATGGGTAACGACGGTGAAGGCGGAGGAGAAGTGGTCGAAGGCGACGACGGTATCGTAGAGCATGAAGAGGGCCTCGGGAATGTGGAGGTTGTCCTTAAGTTCGCGACCCTTGACCGTCCTGGGCTCGAAGTACTTGATGCAGTCGTACGAGATGTAGCCGACAGCGCCGCCGGTCAGCTTGGGGAGTCGGAGGGAGGGGATGCTGAGGACCTTGTCCTTGGCGAGCTCCTGCTCGAGGGCTCTCATGGGATCGCCAACATCTTGGTAGCCGGGGCCGGTGGCGAGGACCTTTCGGGGGTCAACTCCGATGAAGCTGTAGCGGCCGACCGTCTCGGTGCTGCCAGTAGCGCTCTCGAGAAGGAACGAGTATTCAGCTGTCGCTCTAGCCGAGTGAGTCAATTGAGCTATTCGGAACGGGACGCAAGACAGGGGAGAGATGTTGGAAGCAAGACGGGACGCACCCTTGGGAGAGCTTGAGGTAGATGGCCGAGGGCGTCAAGAGGTCGGCAGGCAAGGAGATGCAGAGCGGGAGAAGGGTGGGCCTGGGGGATGCTTGGCATGTCTGGTCGAAGAGCTTGCGCGCGTCCTCCAGGGAGGGCTTGATGTCGAGAGCAGCCATCTTGAACTGTCACCGTAAAAGCGAAAAGGAAGAACCGGCAACAGAAGGGAATTCCCTGGGTGGAATTGCAAGTGGAAAGTGGAAAGAGTCAGTGGATTTCCGAGGGGCAGATTGTCAAAGTGACCGATCGCGGACACTGTCGCAACCGTCAGAGTGGCAGCTTCCCTCGCTATAATTTTCACCGCCTGCCGCGTTAGTGACTCACGGAGTGGAGTTTCCCGCCAAAAAGCGCCGGAATGGGCGCATCCAACCTTGACGGCCGATAAGCTGATAAGCTGGCAACAAAAGTACAACATGTACCAGTCGTCATGTTAGTGTTCCGGCATACCAAAGTTCGGTTCACTAACGCCAACTACGCATTTAGAAGTAGCTTTATTGATGTTATTGAATGACCGTTCCGGCTCCCGACCAAGACGCGGACTTTTCTTCTTTTGTCTTTAAATCGGGTGTTAACTCAAAGTAACACTTCTGCAACTTCCTTCTCATCGTCGTAGCCCAGCAATGTGCCAACTGAAAACACCCCGTTATTCCCAGGCTCATCAACAGGTTCATCCCTCACTTCTAGAATAAGTGCTAGTACGTGCGCCTTTGTTGATTGCTTGTTTGTTATTCATGCCATGTTCTCCCATGCGGGTAGAGTATATATAAGTGAAAAGAAATAAAAAGTTCGTGTCTCAAATCGTTCAAATTCGTTGCACATTCAATCCGTAGGCCGTGGCCGACATTTTGTCTCATCAATGCTCCCCTTCCCCAACTCCCAATGTTTTCATTCCACCCAGGCATTCTCAGGCCGACCCCTCAGGTTCCCATGTCCTGATCCCCAATTCAAACTCCATCCTCTCCCTTAATATTTCGACACACTCCTGCTGCGACTCCTCCTATCACTCCGCCCCCTCCGATCATCATACACATACGTCGGCTGCGCCACCACAACCGGTACCTCCCTCATCGACGACCTCCTTGAGTGGCTCCTATGCGTAGAGTGGCCGCGATGACGGCTGTGGGAATGCCTCGACCCCGACCGTGAATGCCTCACCCCGCCCACGTGTCTGGGCGGGTACTCATCCCTCACGCCATCGTACCAAGCCTTGCCGTTGGGCTTGTCGTCCGTCGGTGGAGCGCCCAGGTTGCAGCAGCTGCGGATGATCCAGATGAGAAGGAGAAGACCGGCGATAGAGCCGATGACAATGCCGGCGATAGCGCCGCCGCTCAGAGTTGAGGCGTCAGTGGGATCGTCGCCGCCATCGTCGTTGGGTTGGACGACTGTTACTGTGGCGACGGGTGGTGTGTCTTGTCGCCGGGTGATGGGGCTGAGAGTTCTGGTTGGGTGGATGGCTTCCACTCCTTGGAGGGCTGGGTACACAACCCGTTTGAAGATCAAGTTTTCGAACTTGTCGACCGTTGAGGCGGGTATATGTGGAAGCGGTAGCGGAGCCATTGTGGGTGATGTGTTCTGACTGGGGGACTTGGATGGCCTCACTGCTTTGGTCTTTGATGATGGGATGTGAAGGGTGCGTGAAGAAGACTCTGTAAAGACCCTGAGAATAAGAGGTGAGTGAAGGCTAGTTATAAGGGTGCTTCGTCTTCAACGGGATGTACATATCCCGGCATTCCAGAACCAAGAGCTCTTTTTCATGGCTGCACGATGTGCACATGTTCGCTTGCTTTTCCAGTTTCAAGTTGGTTGAGGGCGGTTGAGGCTGGGAGCTGGTGATGTAATTGTACATGGTGGAGAGCATCTTGTTTAAAACTGGTTAGCATCTCTCGACGATATTTTTGTTTCGGCCTTCGCGTGAGGGTCAGGCTTGGATTCTGAATGGTCAGTCGCGAAAACATGGCTGAAAGCACGAATGGTTGGGCTCGACAGCCACGTGTGTCCCAGATGTCGATCATGGGAAAGCTTCCTCGGCTTGCAAGTACAGTCCAATACTGGTTTGTTTGTTAGCTCGAGACCTCTGGTCAACCTGCCAAGGCGTTACAATATCTAAGTGAATCATTTCATTCTATAACCAAACCGTAATCACACCTTGAATATGCCATTTGACAGTCTGACATAACATATTTAATTATGTTGGTACATTTCGAATCCGTACTTGGCTATTACATTTTGTTCTTGTAGGGTTTGGGATAGTTTAGGATATATCTTGTCTAATATACTAGGAGGACCAATCTAACAAACAACCCATTATTAGATTGTATGTAAATAATGTCGACACAAGAGATACAACGAGGGGCACGGGATTCTCGATCCCTTGAAGTGATGGGAAAGCGCTCTTCTCAACTGTGGGTTGAGTGCACAAAGTCTTCAATGTCTCATCGCCAATCCGCGTTCAACTGCTGAAGTTCGTGCCGCGGCGGGTGGTCACCCCTAGGTCATCATAATGAGCGGACAGTACCTAGTGAAGAGATGTCCTGATTGAACCCTTGGTTCGGAAAAGGGATTTGATGACATTGGGCAGAATGGGCAGGTCCGATAATGGAAGTTGTTCGGCGCGCCTTCTCCAGTGGTGAGGTCGCGACAGAGGACGGACATTTTGTCCGGCAGATGCACCATGATGTCATTTTAAACACGGACACAAAAGTTCTTTCCCCACCGTTCGCGCGAACCATCACGGGCCACGGCGCCCCCTCCTGTTTCGCTTCTTTCCACTTTTTGACGTTCCTTCTTGTCCTTTCTCTCACAATGTCGACTGTCTCTGCTCATTTTGCCATCACGTTGAGGCAGAACACCAAAACTTGTGTTCCTGGTGATCGCCAGGAACCCAAAGACTCTGATTGGATTTCTCCTTGGGTCATGCCTTCTTTTTGACCACCTTACAGTAATCAGTTCTCGCGTTGTGGTGCAACCTCACTCGCGCCCGGCTCCCCGTCGGCTGATCTTCAACGTCTTCCGGACTTCAGATTCCCGGATTCGGGTCCGAAAAGGACTTCACAAAGCGCAGGACCTTGTGGGTTCATATTACCAAACCACCGCACCAGCCACAACAGTTGTGATTGTGGCTTTCATCTCACGTCGCTTTGTCCCTGACTCGAATATGATTGGCTTTCTCTGTGGCTTGACCAGGGCGACGCCAAACCCAACTGCTAAGAACCTAGCTACATCTATCAATAGCAATCGTAACAGGGTTTGCGTGTTGGTATTGTGCGCTGAAAATTCATCAATTATCAAGGAATGCTTCGATAAACGTCTAAATGATGGCAATAACCAAAGATTTAGTCCGGTGCGGACAGTCACCACCAAGCCTTCTTCATTCAATCCAGAAGAATAGCCAACCAAGATTCGAACCGGCATGATGGGTTTAGGAAACAACATTGTAGAGCGTGCTCTCCTCACTTACCATGGTCTGAGCACGGCCACCAAGGCGACACTCGCCATTTCGATTGCCCTCATTCTATGCAGAGTCTTGTGCCGACATGAGTCCACCAGGCGCAAGGAGCTGCCAGCTTGGGGTCCCATTGAAATGGCGCTTGTCATGAACTTGCTGGATGGACCACGTAACGGTATCGTCTATCGTATCTTGTAAGTATATCCAGTCCACCTCAACTACATCCGCTAATACCCCCTCTTCCCAGCTCCGCGATACGCCGATACGGTGGCTCGTTCTACGGCATCACATCAGCAAACCAGACTCTCATCGGGTATGAAGACGTCGATCGCCTGTTTTCGTCTCAGATGAACCACGCCCTCAGCATCGAGTGGCATGGATATGGCCTGTTCCTCCGTTTCTTCGGGTTTCCCGACACACCAATCTTGAGGAAGAAGGTCGAATGCACGTTCAAACCCTGGCACTCCCCGGTTGAAAGAGTCTTCAACAACGAGACCGGTGCCGCTGCAGCCTTTGAGAGGGGCAATCTTTCCAAGATGGTGTCCGAATTTGTCAGTTTCAGCCCGGAGAAGGAGAAGATGAAGAGATGGGAACTTCGTGCCGATACCAAGGTCGTCAAACCCGAAGACGACAGCGGGAAAGGAGGAGCAATCGAAGCCAATCTCTCAACCCTGATCATGGACTTTGGTGCTTGCTTCACTATCCCTCCTATCTTTGGACACGACCTTTTGGATCGCAACCCGCATCTCCTGGAAGATATCTGGAAGTTCGACCATGTTGTTCCGCTGCTGTTCATCAACATGCCAACATGGGTTCCATTCAAGGTCATGAAGGAGGGCATGGAAGCTCGGAAGCGGCTGCTGGACGGAGTCGAATCCTTCTCTCGACGTGTCACCCAGCTGCAGCGAGGAGAGAAGATCGACGACGGTGCTGACATGTCAGATGTCAGTGATGTTGTGCTGGAGCGCAATACCGCCCTCGAACGGAATGAGTGGTCGTACAAAGAACGTGCCGCCTCCGAGTTGTTGGTGCTCTTTGCCAGCAACACCAACACCCAACCTGTTCTCTTCTGGCTTGTTCTGTACATATACTCCACTGCAGGGCTGGTAGACACACTCCGCAAAGAGGTTTCGCCCTTTGTCACTCTCACAGGCTCGGCCAACAGGAAAGATATCACGGCGATAGACATTTCTGGCTTATCACGTGAATGCCAGCTCCTAAAGTCCATCATCCTCGAAACTCTCCGTCTCGCATTTGGCGCAGTCTCAACTCGCTTCGTCAAACGCCCCATTACCGTCCAAGACGGCAACCATACCCACAAGCTTCATCCAGGCACCTTCCTCTCAGTGCCTCACTCCTTCTCCCAGCGGGACCCATCTTTGTACCCCGATCCAGACAAGTTCGTGCCCGACCGCTTCCTCGAGACGGACCCTTCGTCTGGCAACTTGGTCGCCAAGTACGGAAAGCTAAGGCCGTGGGGAGCGGGAGCGAGTATGTGCCGAGGAAAGCTTTTTGCTGAGAAGGAGCTGATGGCTATCGGCGCGGCACTGGTTATGCTGTGGGATATTAGCCCTGCGGGTGGTGGTGATTGGAAGCTGCCTGAGATGGTGGGCGGGCCTGGACCGGTAAAGCCGAAGGAGGAAGTGAGGGTTGTCATCAGGCGGGCCGTGTTTGATGGTGTTTCCTTGGAGTAAATGTAGCACTGCGTAGTGCCAAGAGGCCGGATGCCATCTTTCTGAGGTACAATGTTGCTTTGACAGAGCCGTGGCCAATAGACAATGAAGCTAACATTGACAGACCGTTCTCAGATGATAGAAAAACACTGATTGTTGGGCGGGTACTGATGATGTTTCCACGACCGTCGGTCGCCAACTGATACTAAACCTCACGTTGGCAGTTTTCAGATGATCAAACAACACTCATGGTCAGGTGGTCAACCTCGTCGCGTGCGACGGAGTCGGGAGTATTTAAGACTTAGTTGACGCCATGCGATTTTACAAGTCAACAGCATAGTTGACAACCACCATCACTTTCTGTCCACCAACAACAGAACCCCGAGCTCCCAAAATGACAGAAACGCGCTACCAAAAGCGCTGCCCCCATTACGACCTTTTTTTGGTACAAGTGTGGAAAGCAACTGGGCGATGAGAAAGACGAGGAGAATGATCTTTGCTATTCGTGTGCGAGTAAGAAGGAAAAGTGCAAGGGGGAGCTAAAGTAATAGTCTATGTATGCTGCGGACCATGTCTGAGGTGCAGATTAAGTCTAGACTATTCTACTGCACGCCTTGGAAGACCTTTCCACTTGGGGATCGAGCTGAGTTAGTATGGGTATGAAGGAATAAAAATGGCATTCTTTACACCACGAGTCCTTGAGATATCACTCAAAAGTCAAAACCCGACTCATGCATCCTTGGGTTTGTGGTTTTAACGTCATCAACTTGGCCAGTCTGCAGTCATCCTAGAGAACAGAATGAAGCCGAGTATAACGTCCTTATCATGACGCTGCAACGGCCGACAGTCAACCCACCCGCTATTTTCACTGAGATGTTGATGCTTGGTCAGTCTCATCACGCTTTCAGTTTTTATGCGTTGACGGTATCTTTGGTAACTTTTTCTGGGTTGCCCCTTCTGCAACTTCGCTGTATAGCAAATTGTTACTTCTCGCTTGATCTGGGCGAACCAACAACGGAAGTAGCGAGGTCTCAACTGGAGTAGGTAACCTTGCCAATGACAAGCAAACACAGTACTTACTACGCGGAGCACGCAAGTGGTGATCGGCAAACGTACCTACCTACCTACTGGCCGCCGTCGGGATTTTGCATGATCTGGATTGCGTAGAAGGAAAGACGGGACCGAGTAGGTTGCTATTGCTCCCGGCGGAAGTGGAGTAATTGCGACATTGCCCCAGTCTCGAGGTAAGGTTGAGAACTTGGGGCAGGAGCAATGGATATTTGCCATCTCGTTTCTACGACTGTTGGTTCCAAAGACATTAAAATGGAAGGAGGAGCTGAAGGGACATGACCCTCAAGGTTCGCACTTTGGCCATTGAGGATTTGAGATACGCCCTGGGAGGTGGCTTGTCGCATCCTGAGCCAACGAACACCAACGTCTTGACGAGTGCGAATGGTGGCTTGTGCGCTCCACTGATCAAAGTCACACTGGCTGTTGCCTTGTGACGCAGGGGTGACTTCCATCAGCCTTCCATTCCAGTCGTCGACTTCTACTTGGGTTTGTGTGCCACCTCAAGGTCACCCCGGTCTTTCTTTGTCGAATTGTTCAAAGTTCCATCCCTCCTTTGCTTCTTTGTCGTCCAATGTTTGCGCCTTATGACAAGGTTCTTGTGGTCCAACCTCGGGGCGAACCACTTTCTCGTTGGCGTGGCTTGTCATCCCATCAACCTCACACTGGTATCACCGCACTCAATGCAACCTTCTCTCAACGACCACACCAAGTACACTTTCGTCTTACAAGCACCAATCCTTTCGGTCGATGGCGAAACTCGGCCGCCGTCTCAGCCAAAACTCCAAGATGCTCATCACCATGCCGAGTCAGCGCAAGCTGTTTACCATCGTCCTCGGGATCTGCGCTTTCAGTCTCATCTTGCTGATCGCCCACTCTCCCGCCACCATCGAAAACCTACCCGTCCCTCATGCGCTCAAGCCCTCCGGCGGCAAGACACCCGATGACAGGAAGCACAAACCGAAATACAAGTCACCCCCGAAATACACCCCGCCTCCGATCAAGGACAACTTCCCCCTCCTCTCCTCAGAGGGCAAGAACAAAGCGCCTCCCATCCCCTCCTGGAACGTCAGCCCCAAGGACCTCTGGACGCAATACAACCTGCCCACCGCCCCTCCCTTGCTCATCGGGTTCACGCGCTCCTGGCCCATGCTGCAGCAGACGGTAGTCAGCTACCTCACAGCCGGCTGGCCCGCCACTCAGATCTACGTCGTCGAAAACACCGGCACCCAACAAGCCAACGCACGGGGGCAGCTGTCCCTGCAAAACCCCTTCTACCTCAACCACACGGTCCTGAAGGACATCTTGGGGGTGAACATCATCCAGACCCCCACCCTCCTCAACTTCGCTCAACTCCAGAACTTCTACCTCGCTCAGTCATATGAGCGCCAATGGCCTTACTACTTCTGGTCGCACATGGACGTGCTCGCCTTATCCAATGAGGAAGGAAACGAAAAAAACAAAGCCAAGTGGAACGAGGAGGGATATAAATCCCTTTATGCCATGGCGTTAACTACCCTTAAAGATGCGCGAGAAAACGATCCGAAGTGGGCTGTCCGCTTTTTTGCGTACGATCACCTGGCGCTGGTCAACCCGGAGGCGTATGAGGATGTGGGAGGATGGGATACCTTGATCCCGTACTATGTCACCGATTGCGACATGCACTCTCGCTTGACGATGCGCGGCTGGTCAATGAAGGACGCGAGATGGGCGGGCGCGATTTGGGATGTCAGTGTGGCGCTGGATGATTTGAGTGTTCTGTACCGGGTTGATGGGGTTACGCCGTCTTTTACCGATCCGAATCCGCCGCCTCCCAAGAAGGGCTGGTTCTCCAGTTGGAAGAGGGATGGGGAGGAAGAAGAGACGAAGAAGAACCAGAAGAGGCAAGAGAATGTTGCTGGGTGGTTGGAGGGACAGAGTCCTAGGGGCAGCAGGGGCGTTAATGAGGCCTTGATGAGCAAGAGGGAGGAGGAAAATCAGGCCCAGGAGCAGATGAAGGAGGGGGAGCATAAGACGGATGAGCTGGACAAGTGGAGGGCGCTCCAGAAGATTGCCGAAGAGATGTACCACTACAAACACGACAGCAAGCGCGGCCGTAACACGTGGCAGCTGGGTCAGCAAGGTGGACAAGGAGAGCCGTTCTACTATCCTGCAGCAGGAATAGCGAAGGGCATCGAGCTCCTCACCGAGACCGGCTATAAGGTTTATAGGGAAAAATGGGGCCACAAGGACTGTGATTTGATCACCAAGGGCCACCTGAGCTTCGATGATCAGTGGAAGGTGAAGAAGGACTGGTGGTTTTGAGCACCGGGTAAGTAAAAAAGGATAGCATTTGACGTAATTTGTCATGAGTGGGAGGGAATGCCCGAAGAAAATAGCATGTCATCGAGCCAAGGTCCTTGACCAAAGAGAGCAAGTAAACTTGAAGCAGGCGGTAGACGTAGGTTGGCACAAAGCAACTTTCTTTCCACTACCTACGTGCTGGGTATCTACCTATCTACCGTCCTCCATCCATGGCTCATCGCGATGCCCCCGCCAGGGCACCCTCGATCACCATATGATAGAGGTCGGCAGTGCTGATACCCGCGGCTCTCGCCTGCTGAGGCACCATACTCTCCAGCGTCTGGCCAGGTATCGTGTTGATCTCGAGGAAGTACAGCTGCTTCTGCTTCGGGTTATACCGATAATCGAAGCGTACTACGCCGCGGCAATCCAGCAGATCGTACAGCTGCGCCGAGACATCCTTGATGCGCTCGCTGACCTCCGTCTCCACCTCCGCAGGCGTCACCTTGCTGGACGACCCGTTGTACTTGGCGTTATAGTCAAAGTACTCACTATCACCGTGAGGGATCACCTCAGTGATCGGGAAGACATGTAACTTCCCCTCGGCATCGCGAATCACACCGCAGTCGAACTCCCGACCCTCAATGAACTCCTCCACCAAGACCTGCCTGTTGCCGTCCTCGCGCATGGCATCCTCGACCGCTTGAGCCACCTGCTCGCGGCTCTTGACCTTGGTGGTTGCTACGCTGCTACCCCCGGAAGCGGGCTTGACGAAGACGGGCAGCTCGAACTCGCGCAGCAGGGCGTCAGCGTCGAAGGCGCTGGCTTGGGTGCGGTGAAGCAGACGGGACTTGGCCACTTCCACGATGCCGAAGCTGCGCACTACGGGGTTGCAGTGTCCCTTGTTGGCGGTTAGGGAGGAGGTGTAGAAACCGCAAGAGGTGTAGGGCAGGCCGAGCATGTCCAAGTAGCCTTGCAAGACGCCGTTCTCGCCGGGGTTGCCGTGGATGCTGATGTAGGCTAGGTCGAACTGGATTTTTGGGTTGCCATTCGAGGGGAGGGTGACGCTGAAGTCGTTGCGGTCCACGGGGATTTGGGCGTCATCGTCCGTCAGGTGGTACCACCCGGCTTTGGGGTCGCGGGGGATGACGATCTTGTAGAGGTTGTACTTGGAACGGTCGACGTTGGCGTAGATGGCGCCGGTGCTGATGGATACGTCATACTCGCCCGAGTAGCCGCCTACTACTACCGCGATGTTCTTCTTGCTGGTGTCTGCCATCTTGTAGTTATCGCGTCGCTATGAAGGGGGGTTTTGTACAGAGTATAATTCGTACGACTCCTCTGCGAACGTCTCGAGGTGTCGTCGCTCAGTCTATGCTCCTGCTTTTGGGCCCCTCGGCAACACGGAAGCCATGCTGCCATGGCAGTTGTTGAGCTGCCTGCGTCGGCGCGACTCGTGAGAGCATCCACTCTGTCGTCGATCATTCCCGGTATCGGTACTGAGAAGTCCACGTTAGCATGCTGGTGGAATGGAGGACGGGGTTGGGGACGCAAGAACGAGCATGCGTAGACGAGTTCATCATCGTGGCTTTGACTCCATGGTGGTTGGGCTTGGGGGAAATGCCCGATGCACGGTGTCAAACCTGCGGCTGACTTGTACAACGGTCGGGCTCAAGAAGGTGAGATGGGATGAGATAAGCTTTCTGTTGGAGGTGTCCCGTGTCACGTGCGGCTGGCCATGGCCCCACCGCACAGGGACCTCCCTTGACCTACTTTTAGACCTCCAGACTTGCACAGTCTGAACTCAACACAATATCATCATCATTGATTCGTTCGTGGTCGTTCACCCTGTTCACACTTTCACCTTGTGTCCAGCCATTTTGAGGCAAGTCTGATAGTAGAGTAACGCGCGGTATCGGGGCCTCTTGAAATCATCCAGAACTGCAAGATGCGCACGGAATCCCCCATATTCTCCCACCCCCGTTCCCGACAGTTTGGGTGATGAAGGATCGAAGAACTAAGAAGTGATCAGAAAGGAAAAGGGAAACCGAATTTCCCAGTTCCCAGTTCCCAGTTCCCAGTTCCCTGTCCCCAGCCCGTGTATGCAAGCTTCCCCCTCTTTGCATCCGCGTCCATGTCTGGGGCGGCACAGCCGTTTGTGGAGAACATCCCCGGATTTTGAGGTGTCGGAGTGGTGGTGGGATGTGGCTCAATTTGGAGAAGCTTATCCGGATTCCCCAGATCCACCGACCAGCCCGGAGCCGGCTTGTCTCCGCATTGCACGTTGCGGGTCAGAGGACAGGATCCAGACCCCGTCCCGTCCTCATCCCTGGCAGGGGGTGGGTGGGCGTTCTTGACAGCCCCCGCTTTTCTTGTTTCAACCAATCTGCTGGACAACTCCCTCTCCGGAGCCGAGAACTGCGCATACCTACTGGTGTACCTGGATTCAACATGACCAGCACCACCAGCTTCAGATAAACTTGTGACAAGCGGCATTTGGCAGGCCACGTCCGTCCGTCGTCCATGGCGCTCACTGACCGAGTTCGGAATGTTGCAACCGAACATAGTATCGGTCCGTTCTTGGCCTTCCGGAGTCTGTTGGGGTGACCAAGGTAGCATCCGGCATTTATTCTTTTGGACTTGTTCTCAGTGGGTTTGTCGCCGAGTTCACCGACCATGATGATGCATGGCTTCCGCTTCCGCTGCTTCTGTTTCCAAACAGTGGCTGCTGCATTCAGTACTTGCTGTGCTGACGAAGCCAGACCGGGGGTAACTCTAAGGCTTTTTGTCATCAAAACCAAGAAACGCCAAGAATAAAAGATCGCCGCCGTCTGGATCCAGCCCGGGCCTTGTTTGACTCAGCGGACAACAGTTTGGGGATAGCTTCGAGTGTGGGGAACGGCAGTTGACACCAGCAAGCCCAGACATGTAGATAAAGAAAAAAAAAATAAAAAAAATAAAAAATAATAACCTGTGGGTCTCTGGGCCTCGGCTCCTCGTTGTTGTGTTGTGGGTGGGTGTTCTGCGTGTGAACTTGTGCGGCTTCAGGTGTCAGTCTCAATGACCAAGATAAGATTGGAGAAAAGAAGGAGTGGACTGAAGGGTGGTACATAAAATCGGAGCACCAGTGGCATATAATTGTTACGTACCTTGACCATCTTTTGAGTTTGGAGTTGGAGGCGGTTACGCCAACACCCATGATCACCACCAGTCCACCACAACCACCATCACCAACTTTGACCCCCATCCTTCCCCAAATCCCACAAGTACTCCGATACCAAGTCGCTTTGGGGACTTGCAAAAATTTGTGGTCCGTGAGAGAGCATCCAATGACGAAGGCAGTGGTGGTGGTGAGCAGCACGTCCCAAAGAGGTCAGAAGAGATTGACCCGATGGGTTGAGATGTGCATCAATCATTCTGGAGATGAGAGTGCTGGCGTTGACAAATGACTTGAAGACCTATTAATTCCCCCGACATTTCCGCCTAGAATGTGAAAACTTTTTGCCCCAACCTCAAAACAACCACCCAATCAGTCTCGTTGTCGGTTCTTACTTGTGCTTGGAAGAACAACAAAGCATGGCCGTCATCACAACATACCTGCCCATTGTGGTGGGCATTGCTCTCCTCATCCGTCTGCTTATGGTCGGGCGGAGACCAAAGAACTATCCTCCTGGTCCCCCGACCCTTCCCATCCTTGGTAACCTTCACTTGGTAAGTGAATCCCAAAGGCTTTTTACCTGAATGATAGCTAACGCTGATACTCGATAGATGCCATCGAAGGATGTTCATCTTCAGTTCGAAAAGTGGGCTCGCGAATATGGCCCTATCTACAGTCTCATTCTCGGAACCAAGGTCTTGATCGTTCTTTCCGGTGACCAGGCCGTCAAGGACCTTCTCGACAAGAAGAGCAACATATACTCGCACAGACAGGAGATGTACATCGGCCAGACCATCTGCTCCGGCGACTTGCACATGCTCATGATGGGCTACAACCCCAAGTGGCGCATGTGCCGCAAGCTCATACACGCTCTCCTCAACATCTCTTCGGCCAAGTCCTACGTCCCCTACCAGATGCTCGAGAACAAGCGGATGCTGTACGATATGATTACCCAGCCCGACGATTTCCTCTATAACATCCGCCGCTACTCTAATGCCCTGACCACCACCATGGTTTACGGCTGGCGCACGCCCACCTACAACGACGAGAAGATACAGCAGTTTTTTAACGGCTTCGAGGAGTTCGCCGAGATGAACCGGACCGGTATAGCCACCCTCGTCGACTTCTTCCCCATCCTCCGCTACCTCCCCGACTTCCTCCTCCCCGCCCGTAAGGAGGCCAAGGAGTACTACAAGAAGACACTCGCTCTCTACAAGGGCCACTGGCTTAAAGCCAAAGAGGACACGCTCAAGGGCACCATCACGCATTGCTTCTGCGAGGACCTCGTGTCCGTGCAAAAGAAGGAAGGATTCTCCGACGACCTGGCGGCCTTCATCGCCGGCGTCCTGCTCGAAGCCGGCTCCGACACCACCTCCTCGACCCTCTACGGCTTCGTCCAAGCCATGATCCTGTACCCGGAAGTCCAGCGCAAGGCCCAAGAAGAAGTCGACCGCGTCGTCGGCTCTGACCGCCTCCCCACCATGGACGACGAGCCCAACCTGCAGTACATCCGCTCCGTCATCAAGGAGACCATCCGCTGGATGCCGACCACCATCATGGGCGCCGTCCCGCACGCTGTCACCCAGGACGACTACTACAACGGCTACCTGATCCCCGCCAACGCCGGCGTCGTCAACAACGCCTGGGCCATCAACAACGACCCCGTCCGCGCCCCGGAGCCCCGCAAGTTCAAGCCCGAGCGCTACCTCGACGACAAGCTCTCGCTCGCCGACTCCGCCGCCAATCCCGACCCCACCAAGCGCGACTCGTTCACCTTCGGCGCCGGGCGTCGTATTTGCCCTGGCATTCACGTCGCCGAGCGCTCCTTGTTCCTAGGTGTTTCGCGCATGATTTGGGGATTCAACATGACGCCCAAAATTGGTCCGGATGGGAAGCCCATCATGCCCGATCAGGAAAGGTTGACGCAGGGGTTTGTGTGCATGCCGGAGCCGTATGTCGGTACGATTAGGCCGCGGGACGAGAAGAGGAAGAAGATTATCGAGGAGGAGTGGTTCGCTGCCGAGAGGGAGTGTCTTAATCCCGTGACGAAGCAATGGCGGACGGGCATGAACTGGGTGCCTAAGATCAAGGCTTGATTGATCAAGTCTGGGGATGAGGTTTTTTTTCGCGTCTTTTTTATTTTTTTTATTTTTTTTTCTTTGGTGGTTGATTTCTACTTGTTTGTAGAATGAAATCGAGAGGAATGACCTAAGCGGGGAGGAACGGGGAGATGTTCTGATGATGATGATGATGCATAATTAATCATATACACCACTGTTTGAGCAAGCAAGTGAGTGGGAATTGGGTGGTAGATTTAGTGTACGAGTAAGATAGGAGATACCAAGTACTTTTGGACATTTATGATTTCTTTCTTAGTTTTTCTAGTGATATTTTCTTTGGAGCGGGAAGAGTGTCTGTCAATAAGGTCATCGATATACTATTAACAAGGGGTTCGGATTCTAATATGTGTTCGCTTTCAACAATTCTTTTTTATGCCTGTAAAGCGCATTGTCACAGGCATTGCATAGCCTGTTCCTGTATATAGATAGATAGAGGCTGTGCTGCATTGGTGCAGCCAGCTGAGTGCAGCTGTCTGAGTGCAGCACGGCTGGTCACAGCACGGGCCCCCGCCTGTGCCCTATGTAGTTCTCGTGCGCGCACAGGATTCTCTTCCTGCGCACAACAATCAAAGTCCTAGCTTAGTGCTTGCTCGCGCCCCGTGACACGCATTCCATATTGGAAAACCATATATATTGGACTTTTCATTATATATTTGGCTAAATACCATTTTGAGAAGCGGGTTTTCGAAGTCAAGATTTGAAAAAAACCCATTTCTGAAGCTCATTTTTCTGTTGTTTCTTTACCTTTTTCTCTTTCCCTTTAAAATGCATCATCTTCTTTTCACAAAGTCACAACGGGGAACCGAATGACAGTATCACGCTTTGAAGCAATTCAATTGTGATTTTGGCTATGGAAGGTTAGAACATATTTGACGGGCGCGAAATCCCTTGCAAGGAACGAAGACCTTGCAAGCTTGAAGTTCAATACCATATGTCATTGAACCAAGATTAAATCTTCATGGCACAACATCTTGTTAACGGGCATTTGTCGGACCCGACCAGGTCCAACAGGCTGTTTCTGCTACACCCTCCAAAGTTTCGGCCGACTGCTTTCGGCCTCCCTGCGTCGGGTTTGCCTGCACTGCCAACTTCACCATCCCACCTTGCCCGACAGCATTTTAGTCAGCGGAAGATAAGTACACGCTGCACTCGACAGGAGAAGGAAGGAATGCCATCATGACAGTAACTTGCACGGAAAGAACGTTAGTCAGCCATCCCGTCTCTACTATAATGATAGTAAATGTCTCACCGGTCATATCCACACGAGAACATGATATACCGCAGTCAGCCTTTGCACGCACATTTCTCGCTTCTGCACGGTAGCACACCTGCATAAGTTTTGCCTGTGCCGAGTTACATCACATCACTGCCACTGCCACTGTTTCGATTCTGCACAATCTCATGACCAACATGACCTCAAAGAGGAAAAGGTCGACGAAGTTGCAAGTCAGCCAAGACTTCGATCAAGATCCCCGCCCTCTACGCAGCACGTCGACTCGTCGACGACTCTCCCGATATAGATCCGGATGATCACCATCGTCCACTTTTGTCGCCCACCGGCCGCCCACATACACGCCGACGGGACGGAATGCAAGAAACACAAGATTTGTGGCTCCGTACAACGGCGGCAAGCGGCCAACTCCACGGTGACGGAGCGCTGTGGTGGGCGCTCAGGTTCGGCAAGTTGGATCGATCGATCTCGGTAGCTAGAGATTGACCTTTTTGTAGCTTCATCCCACGAATGACCGCCGGATGAAGACAAAGCCGAGGGCACTGGCACTGCGGATCTGGGGCTCTGCTCTGGAGCCTCTGAAGCCTCTGGAGCCTCTGGGTCTGCATCTAGGCAGGGGGCGAGCGTGGCGCATCTGGCGCTCCTTAGCGCAAGTGGGAAGGGCTTGGAAGGGCTCCGAAGGAACCCAAGAGGACGGTGATGAGGTGGAAAAGGTAAGAGAAAATGATGCTGAAGGCCCGCCTCCAGCCCGACACCACAACTTTGTATGAGAAGACTCTGGGCGTTTGCTGCATAGACCGCTAGTCCTTTGCGCTGCAGGGCTCTTTACCCTACAACCTTCTTTGATAGCGGATTTAGCACCAGCTCCCGTCTACCTTATATAGCTGGCGATCCCCTCTAGCTTCAGTTAGCTGGATACCTCTCTCAATATATCATTATCATTCCCATTATTCGTGATTCCTCTCATACTTTGACTTCAACTGCGACTCGTCTCAATACCAACATCACTCTTATCGACTGGCTACCTAACCTCGTCAGACCTTAGCTGAGGGGCCTCCACATTCCGACCACCCGCCATGGAGTCATTCCGGCCTTCAAGTTCTTCCACCCATCAGCCTCTTCAACTGAACGAGATACGCACCGTCATCCTCCATCCAGGGTCTCTTAGCGACCCAGTCAACTGCACTCTCGAGCATATCAACTTTGAGGAGGCTCCTAACACATACGTCGCGCTCTCATACTCTTGGGGAGACCCAAACCAGACCCTAAACATCAACCTCAACGGTTACACATACCCCGTCACCCTCAATCTACATTCTGCTTTGATTCACCTGCGCGATACAAAGGAACCCTGCCGTCTATGGATCGATAGCCTATGCATCAACCAGCAAGACTTGGCCGAGCGTAGCGCCCAGGTTGCCCGCATGCGCGACATATATACTTTTGCTCACTGGGTGACTGTTTGGCTCGGAGACTATGCTCCGCATACCGAGGAGGACTGGCTTCGAGCGTTCAAGTTAATGACCATGAACCGGATCTCGCGTTTTCCTCCAGATGTCCTCCCACCAGAGCTCGATGGCGACGTCAAAACTTCGCCAACATTGGAAGAACGTCGCTATGGAGAGCTGATGATGTACTCATTGCTTGCTCGACCCTGGTTCCACCGCATGTGGGTTATCCAGGAGGTTGCCGTCAGACCTACAACTGGGTGTGGTGACATAGGTGACAAGAATGTCTGCTTCGTCCTTGGACGTCTTCACTTACCATCCGAGCTATTGAGCGTATCGCTTTTGGAGGCATCGATCGGCGGCGACGAGTTGTATCAACCGAAACGCTCAAAGGCTTCTAGTCAACCAGATCCAAAGAAGATGAACAACCTTTCATATCGGCCACAGAAAAGGCACAGGCTAAATGAGATCGAGCAGATCTGGAAGTCCAGGTCAAACCTGTTGAAAGACCCCACGAACGAAGACCTTGCACTTCTCTTCAAGTACCCTGCCCAGCAACTGGCGGACTATCTGTCGAGGTCTACCAGATTCCAGGTCACAGACCCTAAAGATCGAATTTTTGCTCTCCTGGGGTTGCTTGTTGGTAACTAGGGAGAAACCCAAACACCGGCCCAGCTGAGGCCCGGTTATGCCAAATCGGTGGACCAGATATACTGGGAATACACTGTTTGGATGTTAAAAAGTGGTGTACATCTCGATATGCTGTCGTGGCGCTCCGGACAGCTGGGAGGGGCATCACCGTCTTGGGTGCCAGACTTCCAAACTCGACGAGCTATAAGACGCGAGGCAACCGCACAGAATTTGGAGCAAGATGTTTCGATAAGATTTCTTGATGGAAATCGCAAACTTGAGATCGATATTCTGCCAATCGGAACCGTCTCTAAAGTCGGGGCGCGCTGCGAGATCTTGACCACGAGCAGGCGGAGGCCACTATGGGCAAGTGCAGTCGGTGAGGCGAAAGCGTCTGATGCTCCTTTAGAGGAAAGTAAACGATACCTCCTAGAGTGTGAGCACTTGGTAAGTGGTGTTGCGGTGGCCTCCAAGTTTAGCGCTAGAAGGCGCCTTATCAAGCACCTCTACTTCAGTTACAATACGTATGAACTAAACGACAATCGGGGGATGTGCGACCCGATAACATGCAACAAGGCACATGAAGCGATGCTTGATGGTCAACAGAACATAGAGGAAGATGTTGAGATGAGTTGCCGCCAATATGCCGAGATGATCGCAGACGCCTTTAACGGCTTTACCTTTTTCGTTTGCGATAACGGAGAATTTGAGTTCTGCACCAACACCTCCACTGCTCCGGAGCCTGGTGATCTTTACTGTTATTTTAGGGGCTCGACACGAAAATATCTGTTGAGAAGACGGGGTTCTTCTGACGACGAATGGCTCATGGTCAGGGATGCGTACACTGCCGCCACCTTCATGAGTGAGGGCCTTCGGAGTAGCTCGGATTGGGACGAAAAGGTGAGGTACACAAGGCTTTGGGAAGACAACAAGGACAGAATCATGAAAGTGATCGTTTGTTGACGCTCGCAATGGCCACCTCTTAGGGCAGGCACATCTCCATACAGGACGCCGGAGAGGCGGGGAGATACACCGAGCATCTAAACGCATGGCAAATGAACCTTCACACCACAATATACTCCATTTGCGCATTTGTTAATCACTGTTTCTCATTCACCGCGCTTAGTTTCAAGTCAAATCGCAATGACCCCCATCCCTTTTGAGATCATCACATCATCCTGGATACCTCAGTCTAAGAACGGCTGGTCCCGAAAGCACCACACTGGACCTTGGGGAGAGGTCTGGTACCGACCTTGAAGAGGTTCATCTTCTTAGTACCGAGACTTAGTGATATCTAGCAGTTTCCAGCTCGATGGATAAAATGCCCAGATCAACGCATCAAAGAACCCGAGTTCGATCGGAATTGATGGTCTTCGGAATATCCACTACTTCGCCTGGAACGTGACGATTTCGAACAATCAACCACTTTAAAAATCAAAATACCACAATCAACATTACTAACATTAAATCGTCTTCAATCGAAGGATCCCTGGTGTTCCATCCAATATCAATATCCCTTGCCGGGTCATTGCACCATTTGACCCATTTCAGCAGCTTTGAAGCGAACGATACGACTTGCTCATGGCCTACTGGTTAGATATCCCACTATTAAACTTTATAGTAAATCGCTGTTGATACTGTTAGTGTCGCATCTGACCACAGCATGCAGCACTTCAAGTGTGGAAAGCTGAGAAAACGGGCTGTAGACACTCGAGTTTATATTTTTCTATCAGCTATTGGACTGCACCAAAAAAGGCTGTAAGGGAAAGTACTCACGTCGAAGTACCCTGTAATAGCCCATTTTATATTTTTATTATTGGGTAGTATCCAACTGACCCAAGAAATGGCGCCGCCGTCACACTGGCGTTTCCCAAAACACGATCCCCCACGACCGCCCGCGTCAGGCCTGTCGCCGCCAATTGATCCTGTGACGCTGTCTCGCCAATCAGTAGCGGAATAGTCGTGCGATTTCCTCGCGCCCGATCGCCATCCTGGAGTTTCGTGTCCTTCGCTGCCACAATGATACCCAGGCATGCATCGGCGCTAGGAGGAAGAGAACATGGACAATGGCTTCCATCATGAGGTTAATTTCTCATCTTGGCTGTTGCCTACAGTACGGGAACGCCAAAAGAGACTCTCCTCGCCAACACTCTGACTCTCGTGTGCGATACTGCGGACGAAGGTCCTGACTCTCGGCATCATTACCTTGGCTAGGTACACGTATGTACCTACTACGCATTGGGTTTGGTAGCGATTCGAGTCCTGAACACTCATCAAGCCGAGTACTGATTTGAGTTCAATATTTGTCAGAGAGGTATACAACCTTGTCTACCTCAAGCAACACGTCAATTATCTTGGCTTTTTATGCTAATGACGTATGGTCCCACGCTGTTTAATACACAATTTGCATCTGACATACCTGGTGGTCTTTGGTGTCGCCAACGCTGGAGTGCGGTCGGCGCCGCCGCTGTTGGTGGCTGGCGGGAGGGGCGCGGGCCGGGCCGTGGCTTATTTCCCTAGTATGTGTGGATTTGAAGGAGGACCGTACATGGGACGGTAGGAGCTCGGAGTCGGCCGTTATTTTGCGTTGTCGCCTTTTCCAGCCTCCATCAGTAACTCTACTAATGTACCATGCAAAAGGTCGAGGATCTACAGTATTCTAAAGCACCCACGGCGCTGTTTTGTTTTGTAGTTGACTGCTGACATGAAGCATGATCAAGGATAATAGCGATGGCGCTGACGAATAGTTACTAGTCCTCAGGAATGCAAACAATGGGTGAGTTGTAGAAGGGATTGAAGAAGTTCAAGACGATTTTCTACGTAACAAGTATGAAAGATTGAGAGTATCCTAGTCAAGGGAAAAAGCCACCTACGTACACTGACAATGTCTTTACCTCCGGCCACGCCAAGTTCACCTAGGTATACGCATCCTCCCCATCTTCATCATGAATCGCAGGTCGCGGCACTTCAGAGTACCGCTCATAGCCTCCTCCTCTCTGTGCCGGCATTCCATATTCCTCGCGGCTTGGTGGTGGTCTCAAGCCGGGACCATGAGAAGAAGTGGTTCCCCGGCCTGGAGAACGGGAAGGCATGGTTCCTTGGCCCATGTGCTCAGAGCTGTGGTGCCGATATGGGTCTTGGAAGCGGGGCTGGCTTTGATGGCCCCCAGGGTATTGAACACCACTCGTGTCATACTCCTTGTAACCGGCTTGGCCTCGCTGGTTGCTCCTTCCCCGGTTTGCATAGTTATTACCCTCTGCCTGAAACTGAAGGCCGGGTTGGTAGGAGTCCACCGTAGGCCCGGTACCGTAACCTCCATAACCGCCAACAGCACCCCCTGATACGTGAGTTGGATGAGGTGCAGGACTGTTTCGGGCTGGAAAGTGTCCAGGTGCAACACCGGGTTGAAATTCGTCGTTGCGGAGTGAACCCATCTTCGCCCATTTGGCATCATTGAAGCCCCTTGCTTGCGTGATGTATTGGTCGAAATCATGTGTGGCTTTCGCAACTTTCATGAAATGAGTGTCGTCAAGCACGGGTACTGTAGCATTGCTCTTGGACTCATCCGAGCCATCCTTTCTGCTTTGCAATTGAAGCTCAGAATCTGTTACTCGCGCTGTGTAATGAGCCATGGAGGCTGCAATCTGGAACGCGTTCTTGATCTGCCTGCCGTTCCATCTTCCCCCATCGGGAAGGCCATTGTCACAATGTCGCTCGGCAAACCTCAAAATGCTGTCCTCATCAATCCTCAAGGTTGGTGTATCAACCACCAGTTGCCTTTGCCTCTCAATCGCCTTGAGCTTGGCAATATTGGCCTTGAAGATGGCGATGGTTTGTGGGCGGTCAAGTGGAGGGTAGTAAAGCATCATGTGCAATCGAGATTTGAATGCTTCATCAATGCTTCCGACACGGTTTGTCGTCAAGAACAGGATGCCGTGGTAGTACTCCAGCACACGCAGAAAGACTATAAGTTATTCGAATAATCAGTTCTTGCAAAATTTCGGGGTGCTATGCACATCTGCCAAAGGTGTGTTCACTTACCCGACACAAGAGCATTTCTTTTAAGCTCGGTCCTGGACCTTTCGGCCAGAAAGACATCCGCCTCATCAAACAACAGGACACAATCCCATCGATTAGCGAGGTGAAAGAGGGCCTCCAGCGTTTCTTCAAGCTCAGATGGGTTGGTGCCAAAGTCGCCATAGGTAACGGTGAACAAGGGCTTCTGGTTTTCTTTTGCAACCGCTTCCGCTGTTGCAGTCTTGCCTACTCCCGGTACACCATGCAAGAGAATGACAAGACCCTTGCCTTTTCCCTTTATAATGTCCTGATCGATGGAGCCTTCCGATCTCTCATTAAGCAGTCTTTCAATCTTTTTCTTCTCAAAGTGAGAACTCACAAGGCTTCGTACCATTTCCTTGTACTCTTTGGGGATCTTGAGGGATTCGAATACACCTCTCTGATGTGAAATTGGTTGAAGCTTGCGCAAATCCAACATGAAGAACCCCTTTTCTTTAAAGGCGTAACCGCAGACGCGGGTTGGAGTGAGCACAAGGTCATCCTCCTTCAAGAATCCTCTTTCTTTTTTGACAGATCCAGTTTTCTTCCCATGATCCTCAGATTCTTCTTCGGAACGACAATAGTGAGCCTGCACAGTCACGTCTGGCTCAGAGTGCCACCTAGTGATCGAGGTGCTGTCAATCCATTCTTCTGCTTCAAGAGATGCCACTGGATCATCAGTGTGAACAAGGTCCCTGGTGGATCTTAACCTGTTTCTGTTCACACCGTCCCATACATAAATGGGTACGGGGTCGTCCTCTGTTTGCCATGTTCTGGTGATCTTTAGGCTGCGAAGTGGAATGAACTTGGGGCGTAGCGAAGGAGAGTTCATGTATGTTTCCTCGAAGTCCACTACCACTTCGCTTTCGATCAGCTTACCTGATCGTTTCGCTGAACGCTTGAAGGGAAGATGCCGATCGGGTATGTCGCCATATCTTCCTCTGCCGCGCTCACTCTCGAAGGGGGCACCATCCGGTGTGCGTTCAAGTGTTATTCCGGAGTAATAGAAGCGCTTGTCGATCACAGCGTTCTGAAATCTTTTACCAATGATGGCCAACTCTGTGAGAATCTGTTCAGAATTGTGGCAGTACTGTAGAGGATAACACGGAAGTGAGGTTACGTCGATTTCGTCGTCGTAGGGTGGAATGGTGAACCTAGTAAAAACAGGTTGCCAGGATGACCCATTGTAGTCAAGGTAGAAACAGCGGATATGGAAAGACTTCCGCGCTTGCGAGTCGTATTCAGTGTCGTCCTGCACATCAGCAATAGTTGGTAGATTTGATAGCTTGGTGTTGACAGGTACCTCAGTCAAGCGGTCCCAAAGTGAAGGAGTGCTAACTGAACAAACCCTCCACACATGCTGATATGGCTCCCACTTCTCTTTCTCTCGTTCGTTATCTGGACAAATATTAGCATCGAATGGTGCCAAGGACGTAGTAGTAAAAAAGCCTACCTCGAACTTTAACTATTCTCTTCTTAGATGTGCTGATGATATTCTGGCCTGGCTTGAAGAACAGCCAAAGGTCGTCAAAACAGACCCTAGTGGCAAATCCCTTCCCCCCCTTCGTGACTCGAGAAATTGGCATGATATGCTGATCGACAAAACTGATATAACATCGCATTTCCTCAAGAGCCGCAGTATCCTTTTTGGATTGCTCTTTCTCCAGATCTGACCATTTGTCCTCGAGTACGTTCAATGCTTCCTTCATTCGGCCTTGAAAGAATATGAGCATCCGGAAAGGTCGTATGAACGTGACTGACGCGGAATCTTCAAACGAATGCCGGTTGTTACTTGTAGCGTGCTCACATTCGAGCAAGTACTGCAAAACATGTTGCGACTGAATACGAACTCGTTGGATGAAACCACCCTCTGGTATCTTACTGGTCTCTTCATCCTTGATGCGCTGTTGCTCCAAAGTACGTAATTCCCTAGCTATCTCGTCAAAAGACCTAAGCTGGGGCGCACTTCGTCTCTCTTTCTCTTGGCGGAAGTCGTCCAGAAGTTCAGAGGTGGTGCGAGTTTTGGTAACGTATGCCTCTATGGCGTATCTTTTATCATAATCGCTATACCGATTCTTGAATTGTTTAAAGTTCACCAATCGATAACGGGGAATGACAATTGGTTCCTGCAGCTCTTCTTCCGATAAGCCTGACGGCGAGGTAGTTTGACGGCTGTCAGGGCGGCGTCTGCGGAGAAAATGTCTATCCGAAGGCTGAGAGGGGGTGTCTCTCAGATACCGCGGGTACTCATCCCTCAACATACTGGCGTTGAACGGAGCCCGATGTTTTCTTGACAGTCAGCGGGGTCAGTAGGAGGCCCAATGCAATGAGAGGTACAATCAAGCCATGACTGGAAGTTCCCTAGTCGCTATCAGACAGATAAGAATGCGCAGCGGGAAACCTACCAGCGTCCGAGCTTGAACCTTTGGTGGTTCTGATAAGAGGATCTCGAAAGGAGAAGCATGAAAGCTTATGTGCCTTTCAGACTTGCACAGTTAGGTTCTGGTGCGTGAGATGTATCGTTGTCGGCTCTTTGGTTTGATTGCCCGGTGAGCTATTCATGTATGAACTGGCGGCCGAAGCTGACAAGGGCAAAGGGGATTTTGAGATGTCGAGGCGTTATACCAGATGCCAGTTGTTGTGGAAAACGGGATTGGGCTGGCCGGTGTCGAAGGCAAGAGGTAGCGAGCGGGGTAATTCCGATGGTTAGAGCTGATGTGACTACCTAGACATGCTGGGTCGAAATGTCATTCAGAGCCTTGCGTCTTCCCGCGGTACCCGCCATTGAGATCAGGTTGTGAGTTGAATCCCTGTGTTAATGCATGATTGCACGGTTAGAAGCCGATTTGGGTGTAGGGGGTCGCGTTCTGATTTGTCTGACGTGTACCTAAACATGTGTGGCAGAGCTGTGATGCTGCAGTGAGATTGCTGAAATTCGGTGTTCTGGTGACATGAATGGAGGCAGTCCTGGAAGCGGGGAGGGCAACTTCGCTCATCAGCCGCTCATTGGAAAAAGAATGAAGATGAGAAAACCGGCAATATGAGGAAGGAACGAACTACATGATGGCCGGTACGAGTCTGCCAATAGAACAGGAAACGCGATGGGGCCGTTCGACTTGATGTGTTATTAAAGAGAAGTGACGTCAATGGCAATGTGTTGAGGAGAGATAGAAGAACGAGTAGAGAGAAGCACTGGAGGAAATCCGAGTGTGTTGTTCGGTTGGAAAAGAGTCAGCAGGAGACACCCGTTGTGTTACGGCCGCGGGCGCTTGCCGATGTAACGGTGGGAGACGATTACCCTTTGCAATTGCCATCAGCAGGATGCTGCCTTCCAGTCTTCCTTCCAAGGACTAACGTCGCCATCGTTCTTTGTTTGTAGTTCGTTTTTCTGCCTCTTGGTCTCCAACACAATGGGACCTCATCAGCTAACAAACGCCGCCACCATGAGCCATGATCTGGAAACATCCTACATGAGAACTTTCCAAACAGATATAGACAACGAGACGGCCGACTTCATCCGCACACAAGGTCACTATTACGACCCAGCGTTTGCTGTTCCCTCAACCTTTGACCAACAACGAGGCCAGTTTGTACCAAGGACAAACCTGACGTGGGTGTTTTCATCGGCTTCCACGCCTCGATTATGACGCTGATGTATTGGCCCAACCTTGTACCTCTAGTGATCTCCAAGATGCCCTCACCCGATACCGTGAACTGTTCCCCGACTCCAATGTTGCCTCTACATTGCGCGAGGACAACTGGGAGTGGAACAGTGTGATAGACCATGTCAAAGAGGTTCGGCCAGCTTATGAAGCCCGGGTGAGAAAACCAAGGGGTGTCTTTGCCAGGTTCTGGTCAGAACTAGGCGACAGGGCCGAAAGCTTGAAGCCGTGGTTGGAACTGATCCCTGATGATCATGGGCTGCGCACATTGCGGGCGGGTCTGATGATAATACTCCAGGCAAGAGCTCATTTGTTTTGCTTACAAACATCAGAAGAGGCTAACGCAGCGTTTGATGTGCAATAGGCCGCTAAGAAGTCCACTGACAGAAGAGAGGCCATCCTCTCTGCGTTTGAGTCCATTCCAGGCTTGATCAAAGTCGCTGAAGACAACAGGGCATTGTTTCCTACGCACAAAGACTTTCAACAATCTTACCAAGCCTTTGTGCAGACCGTGGCCTCAACCATCATGAATCTTATGTCCATGTTGCTGCCAAAAGCCGAAAGTGAGTTAATCCAACCCTTCCCATCTCACTCACGTTGCTCCGCGAGTCCCTGTGCTCGACTAAGAAAACGACTGCCACAGTCAAGAAAGTGTTCGGAAAGATCTTTTATCAAAATGACGATGCGAGCGCGGTCCTGGCTCCTCTCAAAGCCGCTATGGAAACGCTCAAAGGTTGTACTTCCAAACTGAAAGATGAGCTGCTCGTGGACACCCACGGCATTGTCAGGGAAACTGCAAAAGGCGTCAACATGATCCGCAGCACACTCGTGGAAACAAAGTGCGGCATCTCTACCTTCTCGTCGAAGCTTGACGCAATCCAGGAAAATATGGACAAGCAATACCAAGAGATGAAACGTCAAGTCTCTCTCCAGGCGTCAAACGCCGCCGAGTTCTACGGCATTGAAGCGCAGAACTCGCTCTTCATCCAACTGATCGAAGCCAGCGAGCTCAAGCTGCGCGAACAAGTTCGTCGAGAGTTCGAGCTGCTTCGGGCCGGGCACGCGGAAGACAATCACTGGATCTCCGAAGGCGAGCTGCTTACCTTCCTCAACGCATCCCCCACTGATCTTGCGAAAGACCTGGAGCTCTCCGTCTCTTCCTCCCTTGTCTCCCTCTCGCCTCCCCAACAAGCTTCAGCTCGGGGTATCCTCAGCCACCCAGCCTTTCAGCGCTGGATCCGGGCTGACGTCCCGGACATCCTCTGCATCGAGTCCAACCCAACCGACGTGCACCTCTCTCCCCCCTCGACGAGGGCTGGAGCCCACCCCCTTTCCGCCTTCAGCGCAAATTTTATCGCCACCCTCAGCGGTCATCGGGACGCTGTCACTCTGTACTTCTTCTCCACCCTTCATACCACCGACTACAATGACCCTCTCTCCGAGCCCCGAGCCCTCTTGGCAAGCATGATCACTATCCTCGCCCTCGAGCTCCGCTCCCGCAATCTCCTCCGGCTCGGGTTCATCGACAAACGACAATACGTCCGCGACCTGCAGTACGGAAACATTGCTTGTCTCTGTCACACCTTTGGCGCACTGCTCCGGCAGTTTCCCCGTGACACGCCCGTGTATTGTATCTTGGACGGGATATCGTCGTACGACCGGTCCGACCGACCGAACTGGCAGGACGACGTGGCGAGGATTTTGAGCACGTTGGTCGATCTGGTCGGTGACGGGGAGCTGAGACCGATGTTGAAAGTGTTGGTGACGTGCCCGTATCGGTGGGAGCTCGTGGAGAGGCAGGTGCCGGAGAACAGGAGGGTGTATACGATGGCGAATTTGTTGGACGGCGGGGGAGGAGTAGCAGGGTCTGGGATGTCGAGGGGATTCTTTGATGGGATGTTGGATCGAGCCTATGAAGTACCTTTGGGTGTCAGTGATGGTGGGAGAGGGCAACGGGCCGGAGATGGGTATTTCAGGAGGGGGGATGGTGGGGAAATGGCGGAGGATGATTACACGTAGAGTACCTTAGGGCCGGGCATGTTTGAGGCACGGGACTGATGCGCTGGATATTCATCGATTGCTTTGATCAAAGGAGTTATCCTTGGATTGGATTGTCAGTCGGCTCCCGTCGGGTCTTATCCTCCCTCCATCCAAGAGAGGCGGGTACGTGATATCATCCAGTGTCTGACCCTTCCCAACTTGGGAGGTGAATAGCTGTCCACACGCACCGGCCGAGCGTAATAAGACATGTTGAAAGAATACTGAAAGTGCCACGACGATCAGGCTCTGGAACCCAGTTCGGATCATTTGAGCCAGTAAAGTAGTGGTCAAATATGTCTGCCTTCCTAAGACAAAAAAACTTGCTTTATCAAGTTGAGTATTCATAGAGAATCCTTGAGTGTCAGCAGTCAGAGAGAAACAACGATGTGTTGAAGTTAGTACAGCGACGGTTGGGCAGGCTCGACACTTTCATGTCCCACCATTCATAGTCTTCGCACTTCCGTGCCAACGATTGCGTATCTGTTCTGGCCCATTTCTGTGGTAGGACCACATGGCAACGGGGCGCTATTATTCGGCTATATGGAGCTTTGAGGGTCTACGTGCTCATCAACCCGGACGCATCATGGTGTTTGGTTGGTGACCGGTCGAGACGTATGCACTGAGCTGCGCAGGACCCTTCGTCCCTAAAACAGGCTCCAATACCCTCACACCGATGGCGCCCAACTTCGGTTGATCAAGCGTGAGCTGTCATTTGCAAAGCCAGCGTCGCGAAGCCTCGTCTTCGAGTTAATGCAAGATAATGGAAGCCTGTGATACATCAGTCGGCGCGCCGTTCCGTACGATGGGGGTGGGTGATGGCTAATGGTGTTCATTTGATACATCTGGAGGGCTGATCAGATGTAGCGCTAACAGGATCCACCAAGTTTTTCTCTAGCCATGTAAATAGTGCACTAACGCCATCGGCTGCGTGACAGTATATCCCTTCAGAAAGAGAGCAAAACAACCTAATGCAGCGGCGGCAGTCAAAGAGATATACCTACTTGTATCGCCCATTTGATGCAGCATGGTCGGTACAGGTAGAAACGGAAAACAAATGTGCGCGACATGGCGAAATAAAGGAAAGACACCGAATGGAGCTGAACAAGATTATGATGGCGATTGATCATTCATGTTGCGGTTGTTGTTGTTTGGCAGAGAGAAACCAGATATGCACTGACCGCCGCTGGAAGGTTCATCGAATTTTGGCCAGGTGCAGCCGTATCTGATTGACTGCAAGATTCACGGGGTTTACGGTAGCACAGTAACACTTCATAGCATGCTGCCTTGCCCGTCACATGACCAAGGCCCGCCCGTACTCGTAGGGGTTCCTGCCTGCAGACAAGAGGTCGGGTCTCCTTCCTCTCCTCTTCGTCATCACCATCGTCGTCATCAATCTTCGATATTGAATTTTAAAGCAACAGCAGGCAATCCTTGTCCGGTCAGCTGCGAAGAAGGAGAGACCCATGAAAGCACTCACCAGGGGCATGAAATTCATTCACAGCCGATGACATCCCAAGAAGGCCAGCAAACAGCAGTTGCACCTTTCAGTTAGAAGCTTGGTATCACGCGCACTCACTTTAACAGCAACTTCAAGGACGGACACCGGAGGGTAACCTAAGGGCAAAGAAAGGCCTTGACAAACAACGGGCAGTTATCTATATATCTGCATTCTTCTGCTCATACTACATACTCGTAGCAATGCAAGAAAGAAGCGTGGCGATTAAATCAAGCGGCGGCGGAACATGGAATGGTTTGTCATCAATTCATGAAGTGGTATTAACGATCGATCTAGGTATACTATTTGCGCTCTCATTAGCAGGTATGTATCTCCACCGGTACTTTTCTTTTTCGCTCTTGGTCTTGGGGGGTTGATTCGTGCTGTCATGTCATGTCATGTCATGCAATCTCATGCTAATCGTGGCTTAATGCAAAATCCGTCAGCTATCCATGTGAAAGCAGACAAGGTATGTGACAAGAAATGGGAAATATGGTGATATGTACTGATGATGGATGGTATCCCAAAACCAGTATGTGAATCCGAAGTTGGTTTCCTTCCTTTCTTCCCTCCGTTCCGTTATCCTCCTCTTCCAACTATCAATCATCCCCTTCATCCCACCTTCTAATTAACAACCCCTCCCGCTCCGCCTCTCTCTTGTCGTTGTCATGGTGGTTGTCAGGAGACATTGTTCTCTAAACAATATCCCGCTGACTAACCATACTAACTCTCCCGGAGCTCAACCCGCTCGGCCCTGCCGCACTACCCGTACCACCCATCGTCGTAACCGTCAACCTCGACAATTCCCTTGCATGCTGTGGCCTATTCTTACTTAGCCTCCTACCGGACCTCTGCCCATTATAACTGCTCCGACTCGTCGAGTTCTCTACCCTGTACTCCTCCCACGCCTCGCTTCCACCATTAATGACGGTGCTCTCGCCATCGTACTCGCCCGTCTGCGTTCCCTGGACCGAGTGACCCATGGTCCTGACCTCGCTTCTGCGCACTAAAGCGCGACGACGCATGAGACCGGGGTCCCGACGCATCTTGGCCATGTGCCACTGCACCCAGTACATCTGCTCGTGCTCGCGCAGGTATCGCTCGCCGTGGAAGCCCTTGAGGACGACATCGCGCGTGAGCATACCGAGCTTGCGACGGGCGTCGGTCTTCTCGTGCATGCGCTTGGTGAGGAAGGCAACGTCGGTGGGAGTCAGAGTGTCGGGCAGCATGAGCGAGGGAAGGACGGAGCCGCGCTTGTCGACGTCGCCGGCGAACTTGGCCCAGGGACCGGCCATGGCAAGCATGGAGACCTGGGCGCGAGCGAGACTGACCGGGTCGTTGGGCGGGACGACTTCGCCGTAGGCGACAGACGGGTTGTCGGGGTCGGTAAGGACGAGAGCCGTGGCACCGACGGCGGTGGCGACGACGGGGACACCGGCTAGGGCGGCTTCGCCGACGGCAAGCGGGAGACCCTCGGAAAGAGACGAGTTCATGAAGAGCCAGGCATCCTTGAGAATCTCTTGCGGTTTACCGAAGCCCTTGAGGATGACGTGCTCGGTGAGCTTGCAACCCTCAATCAACTTGGTCATGTTGATGGCGTACTCGGGCTCGCGGTCCTTGGCGCCGTAGATCAAGAGGCGGTACTCCTTGAAGCCGTACTGGTTGACGATAACATCGGCAGCGCGGATGGCAGTGCGGATGTCCTTGATGAACTGCACGTTGGACAACATGACCACGGTGGGCGTCGTGGTGCGGACTTCATCGACGGGCTTGAACGCGTCCATGTTGCTGACGCCGTTGACGATGGGATCAATCTTGCGAGCGAACTTCTTCTCGTGGCCGATGCGGTTGGTGTCGGTGCCGAGCGAGGTCTCCCAGATGGGGTTGAAGAAGGACGTGCAAGGCAAGATGACATCGGCGTGGAAGTAGGCGAGCTTCATGGCCAGACCAATACCAGCCAGAACCATGGACTGGACGGGAATGGGCAGGGTCGACTGAGCAGGGCTGAGGTTGAGGCAGCACTCGCGCCAGAGAATGGCGTGATCCCAGATACCAAAGGTGGCGCCGCGCTGGTACTTGAGGAAGACACCAAACATGGAGCTGATACCGTGATGCGTGCTCTGGAAAACCCTGGGGCAGTCCTCGGGGGTCTGGACGGCGTAGATGAAGAAGTACGACGAGAAGATGGCAAGCGAATCACGGAAGTCCGACATGGTAGGCTGCTGAACAGCGAGGTTCTCCTCGGGATCAGCGATATCCGGATCATCGTACTTGATGAGCCAAGCCTCAGCCCAGGCGGCAGCGACCTCCTTGGAGTTCCAAGTCTTGTTGTAATCCTTGCGCTCAAAGTACTGGAACATGTCCAAGGTGGCGTTGCTGTAGCGGTACATATCAGACTTGGAAATATGGCGTGAGCGAGCACCCTTGACGAAGAGACGGAGCAGCGGGATGAAGGTGTCAACGACGTCGCGATCGATATCAGTGCGGACAATCTTATCTTCGACCTGCATCTCGAGGAGATTCTCGATAAGACCATGGTTGGGAACACGACCGTCCAACCCCCAGAGAGGAACGACCTTGAGCGACTGGACATTGCGTTCGACCTGGAAGCGCGGGATACCGTACTCGTTGGCAGACTCAGCCAAGACGTGGTTACGGATGGTCGTATGACCGTTGACAAGATCGCGACGGCAGTTGGAGACACCTCCAGGAGACTCGGGCCAGCATCCAATATCGTTGAAAATGACCGAGATACGGTTCTCGGAGTCATTGAAGCAGTCCTGAGGCCTGGTGGTGATCTGGTTGGCATCCTTGCCGAGACCCATGGCGTACAAGTCGGCAGTCTTAATCGGCAACATGCAGAGTTCACCGACGTGCTTCTCAATTTCGATAGCAGCGGCAACCTGGTCAATGTCTGCGTCCAGGATCATGCGTGCCTGAGAGAGCTGACCACTGTTTCTGGCAGACCAGTACCGGCGGAGAAGAGGTTCCTCGCGGAGAATGAGCTCATCCATCCAGCAGGAAGTGACCGCATCGAGAGTACCGGACTTGCGCCAGATATCCCAGAGCTCGGTACGCAACCACCATGTGGGCACAGGGCGATAGATGGACTTTTTGCGCATGGAGAACCACGACACGGGGTTGAGGCGAACGGCGAGCGAGTGGGTCTGCTTGAGGTTCTTGGCCATGCGCTCGACGGAAGAGCGGCGGTGGTAAATGAAGAGGTCGTCATCCTCGAAGGAGACATCGGTAGGCCTCTGCAAAAGGACGTCCTCATGCTCAAAGATGCGGGGCGGGCGGTCGACGGTGATCTGTCTCCCGTTCTCCTCCATGTAGGTGGTCTCAACGGGGTCGCGACGATGGGGGTAGGTGATGACCGTGGTAAAGGTTCTGCCGTAGGTGCTGCGGTCGACTTGGCCGACGCGGTCGGAAGGAGTCCAGTTGCACTCCTCGACCTTGTCCTTGGGAGGAGTACCCCAGTAGACGGTCAAGACGAAGGGGTGGTCGGCCTTCAGCTCGTACTCAGCCTTGAGCACATCCTGAGAGCCCTTGGGACTGGACTTGTAGAAGTAGCGGAAAGAATACTCGACGTCGCCGAACTTGATGATACCGTGAGAGATGCGACGTCTATCGTCGTAGTGGCAGCGCTTGACGGTGGTGCCATCGACGACGTACTTCTCGGTCGGCCGTCTAGACTTGTTGCCCTCACCGTAGGTGAAGGATGAGAGAACCTCGTCCTTGCCCTTCTTGACAGACTTGGTGATGAGACGGTAGGTGTGATCGTAAACAGCAGTAGAAACAGGCTGCGTCTTTTCCTCCGGAGTCTCCTTGAGGTGGCCCTCGTAGATGTTCAGCATCAGCTTGCCGTACTCGTTGAGCTGGGCAAAGCCAGTAAGAGCCCTTCTGCGCATGACCACGACGATACGGTTCTTGTACAAAGTCCTGGGCGTTCCCTTGCGAGCCAAGCGCCAGATCTGCACGAGGGCCTTGTGGTGGAAGATGAGAATCATGAAGATCCAGGTATCACGGATCTGGAAGCACAACTGCCAGAGACCAAGGATGAGCCACATGAGGGCCTTGCGAATGCGAGGCATCTTGCGGAGGGAGTACCACAGCTCGCGCTCGACGTTGGAACCGGCGCCCGAGATGATGGCAACCCACTTCACGAAGTTGATGGGGAGGTAGAAGAGGATCTTGTAAGTCCAGTGCAGATGCTTGGCCTTCTTTCCGTTATCCATGAGGGGCGAGGTCTCCTGGCTCTCGCGGTCGGGATCAGGCAAGTAGCAGAGGGTGTCGGTGGAGGTGTTGAAGGCAGAGTTATACATCATGACGCGCTCGCCAGCCATCAGGTAGAGCTCGAGGCAGAGCTTGACGTGGAAGTTGCTGCAACGAAGATCGACGCCCTTGTCTTCCATCCAGATGGGGAAGTCGCGAGATTTCGAGGCAGACATGCCCTGGATACGGGAGAGGATGGTCTCCTGGACGGGACGAGGAAGGGAAACCCACTCGGAATCGATGCTGGTCTCGAGGCAGAGATGCTTCATGAGCTCCTGGTTGGTCTGCTCGCGGATCCTATAAAGACCCTGTCTGTCCTCAGTAGCAAGCTGGAAGGCGATTCTCTTGGAAACAGTGAAGAACCGGTCAGCACTGGAGATGATGTGCTCAGCCTGAACAGCCTTGGCGGTATCCAGGCCGATGATGCCGCGGGCAATGTGGTAGAGAATAGCTTCGCTGATCATGCAAGCGAGAAGAGGCTGCCACGTCGCCAGGTTGGCTTCCTCCTCAGGGAGGAAACCCGTAGTGATGTGTAACTCGTCGTCCTTGAGCTCACTGAAAGAGACGCATTCACTGAGTCCAGCATCCAAGAAAGTACCGCGAGGGCAGACAGTGACGCGAATCTTCTCATTCAGCCACATAGCCAACGCAGTGTTAAGGACATCTTCCCTCCAGGAAACCGTCTCCGAGTTACCGGGGAAGTTGCTCTGGCCGTCGCGAAGGGTCTCGGAGACCGAGCGAGCCAAGGGCGTCTCTTGCTTAGCAAGGAGCAGGTCTCCAGGAAGATCCTTGACCTGAGCGGGCTTTCTGCCAGTGAACGAACTCTCAGAGTGACCGATCTTGTGCTGCTTCCAGGTGTTGGGTTTGTCGCCGTTGGCACCATCCTCCTTGAGGTCCATCTGCTTCGGCTTCCTGATGGCCCAGTACGAGGTAGACACGGCAGCGAAGACGGAGGCGACGCAGAGGCCGATCACGTTGACGGAGACGATCTTGCCCTCAGGCATCAGGTAGAGCAGGCAGCCAACAGTGAAGCCGATGACGGCGGAGACGAGGATGGAAAGAACGTGGGCGCGGACGCTGGTGGTAAAGCAGCGGTTGAACTGGAAGATCATAACTCCAGTATAACCGAGGCAGTATAGGTAGTAGAGCGCCAGAATTTGGGACTCCTCAACAAACAGCCACACGAAGATGGTGGTCAAGCCAAAGGTTGCCAAGAGCCTGGTAGCGAGGGTTAGGATCGCGCCAAAGTACCTGTTTCGGCGACTCTGTTGCCACTTCTGCCTAAGGGCGAACAGCTCGCTGTCGCTAGAGAGGATGCCCTTGGGGAGATCGTAGCTGAACTGCCAGTACTTTTTGAGGGTGATGTCAAGGACCATGATGGACAGACAAAAGTAAAGGATGGCAAAGCAGATGGCGTAGCGCGAAGTGAAGCTAGAGAACATGTTCGAATTACCGCTGCCAGACATGATGATGCTGACCCATCGATCCATCAGGCAGACGAGGAAAAGGCCAATGTTCTGGCCGATATCGTAGCGAGCCTGGCGGAAGAGGAAGAAGACGCTGTGCTCCTTAAGACCCTGGGACATCTGGAGACGCTTCTTCTGGGCCTCGGTGAGCTGGGCAAACCAAGGAGGCGAGAAGACATCGACAACCTCCTCGGGAGGACCGTCCATGCGAAGGATCCAGTTAATGTAGGGCAAACCCTCGGCAACCTTGTGGACCAAAGCATCGGGAGCAGTTCCCAAAATGCGGCCCTGCTGCTTCTTGACAGCATCACGGAAAGCCTGGAGAGCAAGCTTCTTGTTCTCGCCCGCGTTGGGTTTCTCGCCGGGGCTTGCAACCGAGTTCTGGCTCATCCGGTGCTCATACCAGGAGTAGATGTCAGCCTCAGTGAACTTGGGAATGTTGGTGAGCCAGCCCATCCACTCGTGGCACAGCTTGCGGTACTGGAAGATGAGCGACACAAGGAAGCCGTATCCGACAGACAGGTAGATCGCGATGTCCTTGCCGTTGACGAAAGATGAAAGGGCAGGCGAGATGAGAAGCAACGGGAGGGTTCTCCAAAGAACGCTGCGGCCCGAAGTCAAGGGGCTTCCCTCCTGGTGCATGGTAGCCATGATACCGAGGATGTTGAGGTAGGTTGCGAGAAGCACGAGATATCCGAAGAAGACGAGACCAGCGTAGACCGAAGTCTTGACGGTGAAGATGATGAAGCCGACCAGACCAACCAACAAGGTCAATACGAAGCCACCCGAGAGGCGCTGAACGTGGAAGAAGACCATATTGGTGTACGCAAAGTTGCAGAGGTAGTAGTTGCCGATACTGCCAACCCAGCCGGTAACACCAGCAGAGATAAGCAGAGCGATCAAAAGACCGTAGCAGGCAGCAAGGAGGTTGTCGTCTCCCATGTAGGCGGTCATGAACAGACCACGACCGACAAAGGTGAGCAGGATGATATCCAGGATGGCGGGCATGCAGAAGATGGACAGGGCGCCGAAGTCAGCAAGCTTCTCGCGGAAGTAGCTGAGCTTCATGCGGTCCCTAAAGCCGCGGCGAGCGGGGTCCTCGTACTCATCACCAGGCTCTCTCTGAGAAGGCTTGGGTTTGGCATATACTGTCATATGGCCATTGCGGTCGCCATCATCCGTAGGGGTGGGAGGGGGGTTCTGATGAAGGTAGGCGGTGTACTGGTCATAGATGATCTTGCCAAGGGCACGCGGATGCATGCCGAAGAAGGCCTCGCATTGGGAACCGAGCACCCACAATTCGGCGAAAACAGCTGCTTGGTCAGGCTGAGAGAAAAGGGGACAGTGATCGGTGGCTTCGAGGTAGACATCCTCAAGGGCGAGCTTGCGAACAGTGGTAAGGAAGATGAGAGCGATCAAATCAGTGTTGACATCAACAAACTTGTTGTCATGGTACTGGTTCATAGGATCCAAAGCATGTGTCAGGGGGTTCCTGATAGCGTTGAGCGAATCAACATTGCCAGCGTAGAGGGATTGACGGACACTCTGATCGATTCTTTCAGCGAGAGCCACGAGGCCATCAGCGGACGGAAGGAGAGTGGCACCCTGGCGGGCAAACTCGGTCAGTCTCCGCTCGAGGAGGTCCCTCATAGAGACCTTGCCCTCGAGGTAAAGGCGGCAGTGAGCATCGTTCCAGGCGATGGTAGAGGATTCATCCAGGAGAACAGCGCGGCAGTAAGCCTCCATAACGATGCGGAAGGGATGCGTCAAGCGGCTAACTTGCAGCTGCTGCAAGAAGAAGAGAACCTCGGAAGGAGAGCACATGTTGATGGCAGTCTGGATGCTGGTAGGCAAAGGCAGATCGGAGCCCATGTTGTTCTCCAGACGCAGCTCCTCCTCGTACCTGTCCACACGGGCAACGCCATTGTGAGCCAGCCAGACGTGGAGAATGGTTGCGACATCACTGGGGTTGCTGCGCGAAATGAAGATGTCGACGTCGCCATCCTCCGAGCGAGGAACCGAGATACCCCAGAAGTGAGCCTCGCCATCGGGAACCTTGAAGCCGGTGTCGAGGCCCTTATAGACGCAAACCTTGCCCTCGACAAGGCCCTCAACAAGAGGAGTGAACAGGTGAGGATGCGCGGTCTCCTGCTGGAAGTTGCGATAAGCCATAACAAGCTTATCGACCTCGGCAGGACGCAGCCTCTGCAGCATGTTCAGATCGCGCAGATGGGTCTGCGTCGCCAAGATAGCCTCGAACTGCATGTCGGTTGCCGACGCAGTGAGTGGGATGCATCCCAAGGCTGAGAGCGCCTCACCTCTGTGGTCGCACTCCCAGAACTCGTCCCTTGCAGGCGCCACCTCGCGATAGGGGGGCGGGGAGGAGAGCTCTGGCTCGTCAGACCACCACTCCTGATTTTCTGTCGTTGGCTCAACGGGCTGCAACAGCTTCTTGACGTCAGGGACAATTGACGCGATTCTATCAATGTCAAGTCTCGAGGTCTGGTCAATAAGCTCATTATCATCGCCCACATAAACCTTCTTCTTTTGCTGCAACCACGCGGTTTGAAGCTGTAACAGCCTCGTTAGCTATCATTCTTGTCGCTGATTGAAGGCACCGACCAGGGCAACTCACATCACAAGTCTCAGGCTTTCGCAGATACTCAAAGCCGCTCACAGGAGGCTGGGTCATCTTCAGACCACTCGCCACATGTCTAGGGCCATGCTGATAAACAGCCTCAAAATGGCTCGCGACCTTCTCACCTCTGCACACAACAGCCACAGAAGGCTGCTGTTCCCAGAGGTCGTGAAAGGCAACGAAGAAGTGCGGGCGCTCTATCCTCTCCTTGGCACACTTGTTCATGAGCTCCCTCAACTTCTCCGACCGGAAGTAATCCCGCCTGTCGCCATTGGGCAGGATACAGGCATTCTCAACGATGACGCCCACCAGGTCCGAGAAGTCGATGTTCTTAACAAACTCGGTCTCATCCTCAAGCCCGAGGTTAAGGACGATCGGCACCGCCCGCTGGCTAAGCCGGGCAAACAGACTCGCCGCCGTCTCCTCATCCTCCTTGGCAAGGTCGGCTATCTTCAAGACTACCCCGGAGACGTCATCGCTTAGGATGAAGTCGGAAATATGCGTCTCCCACGCCGGAAGATCGGCAGGGGAAACGTGCTGAGTGTCAACCAACCCAAGGCGAATGATGTCCTGGGTTGGGGAAGCTTGAAGGGGTTGGAAAGGGGTAGGGTCCGTGCACGACGGTAATGGACTGATGTAAACAGTGCCCCCTACTAATTGCTGGGTGGCGTCGCTACCATCGCTTGATACACCGCCATCCAAGAACCGGAAAGTCTTGGTTGAGGACGGGATCTTGAACTCTGGCCGCGACGGCGGTGAGCCTGGGGTCTTCCTTCCGGATGGTGATTGGCGTTTTCTCCTATTGTAGATGTTAATATCATAGACAATATCATGGATAGGATAGCATTGGGGTGATGGGAAATAGGAGAACGAGATGCTGAGACACGGGTGAACTTACTTGGTGTAACTGTCTGATATTGACTGACGCAGACGATGGTAGATTGTTAGGATCACCGATAGTAGGACGGGAAGAGCCAACCCTACGATTCCCACCATCAATGTGCCCCACTGCCATGAGGTTCTCAACCTATCTTCTGAAGACAGAATCTTGTTGCAGTAGACGAGCCGGGTGGTATCGTTATCGCTGTTGCATATCTGCAGTACTGGGTCCCCGGCCCCCGGGGGTGGAAAGAAGGAAGCCATTGCCAGTCAATGGCGATGCCCAATGACGGGAGCAACGGCTATGTGAAACTGATGAAAGACGCAAGGTGTAAAGGACTGGCCAGGTGGAATCCTAGGCAAAGAACATGTGTGGATGTCGAAACAGCAGCAAAGTCCCCGCTGATGGAACCGATTAGGATTAACGATTATGGGATGGCGCTCTGTTGCGATGGATGGTGATATGTACAGTAAAAAGCTAGGGAGTGATCATCGCCACGAGGACATGGTATTGAAACGGGAGACGTGCTGAAAGAGAGCAGGCGGACCAAGAATAAGGTCCAGATAGAAGATAGGAAGGGGTCCCGTCTGCAAGTGATGCTTTGGTGTGAAGCGATGGAAGAAGAGAGGAAGCACTACGTTCGAGACGGTGGTTACACTGGACAAGAATATTTTCACAGCCTCACAACGTGAAGTTGAAAAATCGGGGAACCCAAAGTCGGTCTCGAGTTCAAGCGGCACCGGGCGGCGGCCACCTCCATGTCGCCATGCCCGACCCACACCAAACAGGGGGGGAGTCACAAAAGTTGCCAGAATGAAAGGCTGAGGAACGAGGTCGACGACGAGGCACGGTAGGGTATCGTATCACCGACCAGTACGAAACGAACCCCGTGCGCGATCATACCCTGGGGGTGAGCCATCCGCCGAACCGGTGCTCGGCTGGAAAAGAACAGTCGAGTGCTCGACCGCTTTCCGTTTTGGTCTAGGAATTGCAGTAATATTCCCAATTTGGTACCGTGTAGACGCTGGCCATCGGATTGTTTTTTTACGAAGAGGGATAACTAGTACCCAATTCGTATTTGGATCGTACGCGCCGGGGCCACCGCCTTGTCACCTTACGTGAGCGCCTCATTCGTTGTCTGTCAAAAGCTTCATCCACCCTGCGGATCGCACCATATGTATCTGGGCGCCTTAGCGAGTGCTTGGCTGCTTAAGCACTTTAGGCGTCTTGACACTCTGGGCCCCCTGGTGCCTTCTGGCCCGTCTACTTTTTCCTATTTCAGGTCGTTTCCCATCCATCCAGCGGCTCGTGCGAGTCTCGAATTTTGTTGGGCCTGTCGGTGCGCAGTCTGTCGTGGTACTGGAGGCGCAGGTGTAATTTGACGTCTGCCACAAGGAAACTTGGCAACAGGAATGGACGCAGCGAGAGAACAATTCCTGAATCGGTGGCTCAACCCACTCCCACTGCTGGCGGATACTGGTAGTCTCTGCCTCCGGGACCCCTGTTACGGCAAGGGGGGCATGTTCTCGAATCCACGATTCCACGAATCCAAGAATAGGTGATCTTGGCGTGGTTCAAAATTGTGATGCGCTTGGTTGCTCGGAAGCCAAAACGAGCGAACGAGCCGCATGTCGTAGCAGTACACGTGTACAAGGTTGTCCGACCGGCGTCGTACCGAGCATGGTAAATACGGATGTTTCTCCACAGTTCCGGGCCTTGCAGGGGTCTTGGGCGGACGGTGGGGAGACTCACAGCAGCCTAAACCCGCCGGGGATATAATCGTAATGTAAGTGTAAAAACACAACTGCAAGGAAACCGCAAGATCTGATTATGACCCCCGTACGCCTTTTTGAAACCTTTTAGTACGGGATCCAGGACGGCGTTTATTACCTTCGGACATTGTGGTAGCGAGCGAATCTCCATGTGTCCCGGATGGCTAGCCGCTTTGTGTCAGCGGTAAGGTTTCTGGTTCTTTGGTCCAGATACTGTTGGAAGCCGAGTGTTCTGATGACTGATGCTGCTATCCAAGCGTCAGTGATATTGGAACGTTAGATTTTAACAAGGCCACACTATTGATCGACATGACATGATTACAGTGTGAGTCGGAGCGATGCCGTGGCCAGACAGAGCCAGAACGCTACACAAAATTCTTTGCATCGTCACGGTCGGTACAAGGGGTACAGGGGCCACGCCGCGACCCTTCATGTTTCTTTGACAGCGACGTGGGTGGCTGGCCGCCCTGGAGAGGTGCTCGAGAGGTGCTTGGGTAGGTGGTAGAAACAACCCAACCCACACTGGAAAAAAAAAAAAAAAGAAAAAAAAAAAGTTTGGCGTAGAAACTCCAACATCGGCAGGAAGAAAATATTGACCGAAAAAAACTCACAATGATGCCTGGCCAATTCATGCCTCTCGTGTCATCGCATTCATGCAGTCAGAGAGCAGCCAAGCTGATGCCCTATGACCAACAAGGGCCAAGACGTCGTCCTAGCCCGTGATCCCGGTAAACGATCCCCCGCCACCTCCGCCGCGAGAAGGACGCCACGGACAACCATCCGCCCGTCGATACGGTTACAGCGGAGAAGCACGAGCCAGAGCCTGTCATTGGTTGTTCCAACCTCAAATGCTCGAGACTTCACTCGATGTACCTTCGAGGCCTTTCATATGGCGTTTTGGTGGTGAGATGTGAGATGCAACTTCCGATGCTGGCTTGTTGCGTTTTTGTCAATAGTGTCTCGCTTGTTGTGTGCTCTGCAACTGTATCCCATTTCCATATTTAAAACCTAGTCAGATCCAATCCTGTTACACAGTAGGACTGCCTGGACGAAAGTGAGCAGCATATTGGCCAACCCGCCGGCGCCGCAGTCCATCACCACGGACAAGATTACCGGCCAGTTTCGTGTTCGGTAAGTCTCGGTTGGCAAACAAAGCCCAAATAGTCCTCGGGAATGGATTTGCGAGATCACTACAGCAAGAACCCGATTTCAGGTGTGTAGGGTTTTCTGGTTTCCTGGTTTCCCGTTCCGAGTTCCGTGTTGAAACCCAGGTCTGGGGTTTCGGGAAGTGTACTGTATGTGAGGGTAAAGTGCTCTTTGAGACCCAATGTCTTGAAATCTGTGATAGTGGCTACAAGAGTAGGCTCTGATTCGACCAAATCTTGTCCTGGTGGCTGCCTCGGTGATGTTCAGAAAGAAGCATGGAAAGCCACAAAGCCAAGAGAGAGAGCCTCATTTTGTTTTCTGGAGGGTGAAAGGTTGATGCTCCTGTTGGTCTCGCCATTCGGGACTGCTGGCGCTAGTGCCTGGCATGAGAATGGGGGTGTCGGGGTTTTGCTGCAGATTTGGGAACCTCACAACTGTTCGACAATGTGAGTTTGCTGTGCCTGTGCCTGTCTGTGGTGTGCCCCCGTATGAAATAATCACTTAAGCACTCCGAGATACCAACTTACCTACCCCCATGCCCCATCGAATTCTATTAGCGTCTGGGCTCATCTGTCCAACTCATTCATCGGCTGAACTGCTCGTAGTGGCAGCCTGTAGCGTAGCACATTGGATATGCACAGCGCAGGCGTCAAAGTGGGACGTGGGACCGGAAACGGCTGGTGACAATAGGTAGTCGCGGTTACAAATTTGATGCCATTCATTCCTTCGATCTCCTGACTTGCACAGCGCCAGCAATGGTCTAGGTGATGTCAGTCAGTGCGGATTGGCTGCTCTGGAGCTTGAATCGGAGCATGTCGGCTTCGTGTATAGCTGGATGGAGCAAAGGTAAGCCGAGACTCCTGTAGGGGAAAAGCCTGCGGCGCTGGGTGTCTAGAGAAATGCCCATCCGGCTGGGATCCGGCGGAGCCCAGAGGAGACTACGGGTCAGAGATTTGCTTCAGCTGGGCCAAGGGGCCTCTGGTGGATGGCATGTCGCGCATCTGTTGCCATTCGGGCTAGGTTCAATACGGTCTCGCCGGACGAAAATGGATTGGGTTTATGACGAGAATGACAGGCATCGAAGAACATGGAGCCACGATGGGGCCAGCACAGGCGCGCTGGCATAATCTCAGCTTGACACTCGCCGCCCTCCCGCCCGGCTTCTAGGATGTAACCGCATCGGTCGGTCGGGCCTTCTAGCGCTGGCTGGTGTTGATGACAAGGTTTTGCTGACTGTGAAGGGCGTTGCCGTCTTGTTCCCTTTTTTTCTTTTGCCCTGTCACCAGCTAAGGCTGTCCTTGATAAAAGCTCTCGACGCAGCTCCTCCAAAAAAGGCCAGTGATCGTCTCCATCCTTGCCTCACACTCGCTCATCAATCCTACACTGCGAGTCTTCTCATAAGCTCTTGTTCAGATTCATCATGTCGAGCACTTCGAGTTCCCGCTTTGATCTTGGGGATCACGTCCAAGATCAGGATCTCTCTGAGGAGTATCTGACTTCGTCTTCCCGCGACTATTCGGCCGGCAGCTCACCACTTACCACTCCTGCGCTCTCCGATAATGAGTTCGAGTTTGACGTGCCATCTGAAGATGCCCTCTTGGAGCAGAGCTCGACAACACAGGCGCCGGCTGATGGTTCGGAGAAGTACATCATGGTGATTGGTGGTCTTGGATATATCGGCTCCCACACCACGCTTGAGCTGCTTCGTGAAGGACACAATGGTAAGTGCTGATCATGGCGGTGTTGAGTGGATCTAGTAGCCCCTTATGAAAGCCAGTACACTAACGATGTGATGTGCACACAGTTATCGTAGTGGACAACCTGAGCAACAGCTACAAGACCGTTCTCAAGAACGTCAGAATGCTGGCTGCCCATCACTGCAAGGTCAACAACGTCCCCATGCCCCGTCTTCGCTTCTTCCGCATCGACTACCGCAGCAAGGCTATGCACGTTCTCCTGGAGAGATACAGCAAGCCGGTGATGACGGTGGACGCTACGTCGGGGAGGCAGGTTGTGTCGTACCAGTCCCAGATTGCAGGGGTGATCCACTTTGCGGCATACAAGTCGGTCGTCGAGAGCATCCAGCAGCCCCTTCGCTACTATCGCAACAACGTGTGCGGACTGGTCAACCTGCTTCAGGAGCTGGAGCGTTTCAACATCCGCAATTTTATCTTTAGCAGCTCGGCCACCGTGTACGGATCCAAGGCCAACGCCGGCCTGCCACTCAAGGAGGAGGACCTCGTACACCACCAGGTCAAGACACAAAACGAGGCCGGGGAGACGACCATTGTTGAGCCGACCATTGAGGGTTTGTCGTGCCCGTATGCACGCACCAAATACTTTGGAGAAGCGATCTTGGCGGATGTGGCCGAGGCGGACGCTGATTGGCGAATCGTTGCGCTCCGATACTTCAACCCCGTTGGATGCGACCCTTCGGGCGTGTTGGGCGAGAGCCCGCGCGGGGAGCCGACCAACCTCTTCCCAGTGCTCACGCAGGTCCTTAAGGGTGACCGCCCCGAACTCAGTGTATTCGGATCTGACTGGCCAACACGTGATGGCACTGCGATTCGCGACTTTATTCACGTTCTCGATGTTGCCCGTGGACACATTGCGGCGCTCAACTGGAACACGAAGAAGGGCAACGGGTTCTCGACCTTCAACCTCGGAAGTGGTACGGGCACAACAGTTCTTGAGGCGGTTCGCAGCTTGGAACAGGCGGCTGGTCGCGAGATCCCCCTCGCCCTTGTTGACAGGCGGCCTGGCGATGTCGGCTCATGTGTCGCTTCGACGGATCGTGCGGCCAAGGAGCTCGGGTGGACGACTCGCGAGAGTATCACCAAGTGCGCTGCTGACCTATGGAACTACGTGTCCAAGGTATCGCTGAGGTCGTGACGGACGTCATGATGATGATCCCTCCTCACGTCTCTTCAATGATTCTCCGTTTTGGTCCATGATTTCCTAAGCGCAACAACGAAGCGAAAGCGAATCGTTGGCGTCTTTCTCATTATTCTGTTTCTCTCTCGACTGTTTGGGTATGGCTTTTTGGATGGGAAAATATCCGGTTGGGCATCGTTGCTAGGCTCACTGTTTCTGTTGGTGGTGTTTTTCGCTTCCGGGGTACGTATCATGATGGGTGCAATGAACAAAAGGGTCGCAGGTCGCAGGGCCTGATTTTTGTTCATACTGTTTTGTTTGTTGTTGCCGTTTCGATTGTAGACCGTAGATGCTTTGTTTGCTGATGATAGTTGACGACGGATTGACGTTGGAAAGAACTGCAATCGATGCGAAAAAGAAAAAAAAAAAGAAAAAAACTCTTCACCCAGCTCTCCTCTGCTCTTGCCATTCTCCATTTTCGCAGCCGCGGTGGCGATGTCTTGTCGTCGCGCCTGCCCTGCCGGTAATAATTGTTCGGATATGATGTTTCATTACTAACATGCCGTGGTGTTGAAGGGCACAGACAGTTGTTAATGCTTTATTGCCCCTCATTTCGTGGCATTGTCTTGACAGTCCAGTCTTACGCGTCGGCTCCCAATCTACCCCGCGCACAAGATACCCCTCATTGCCCCTGCCCCCGCCTCCGACGTCAAGTAAGTCAAGCCATGTGCACCTTAATGGCCACACAAGATCAATACTAGTGAATCCTCCAAGCCAGCCAGCCGTTCAAGTAGCTGACGGGTGATGGCCATGAAGAACAGATGTTGTACTACAGAAGTATGTCATCTTGAGCTTCTATACGTCCAGTGCTTACACTGGGTGCACTGCGGCTACCCGACGACAAGGAGATCGCATTGCATCTCTGTTGATGAAGATGTGGTGGTTTGCATTTTGTTTATTTTGCTGCATTGGAGCTTTGTTCTCCAAATTAGGTTTGTATCGATGTGCAACCTGAACTCCAACTTTGACATGATGTCGTAATGCCCTAACAATTAATATAGAAGCCCACTGTAACCAAAAGCCCAATACCATCAAGCCAGAAATCCTGTCACTTCAGTCACATCGCACTCTAAAAAAATCAGCACGCCTAGTACCCCACGATCGTTAGTTTCCATTCGAAATCATCCAATATCGGGACAGGCAGGATGGCAACCATGTCGGAAGGAGGCTTACGTTTTGAGACGGCTTTGGGCATCCCCTCTCGGACTCCAAGTAGGCAGCGACTGTTGCGGCGGCCTTGCATTCGCACATCTGGTGGGAAGGAAGGAGTCAACATCAACACACCGTTCTAGGCAAGTAGTATCGTCAGACGGGGATGTGGGAGGAACTTACGGCCTTCTTGTTCAGGAATGACGGGCAGTTCGATGGCAAGTTCTTGCACGGCTTGCGGAAGTTGGGCCGTACTCCATGGGCGTGCGTGTGCTTGCCCTTTCCTTTTCCAGCCCGAATCTCGAGGGGAAGGATGTTGCCAACCCCGGGGGCAAGACCAGAGTTCAAGTTGGAGGAAAGAGCGTCCCTAGGCACCAAGAGGGCAGTGGACTGCAGAGCAAAAGCGGCAAGAACAACGGACAAGGAGAACTTCATGTTGGGCAAGAGTGTCTGTGTGTCTGTGTGTGTCTGTGTCTGGCTTGTCTTGATGTGTGCTTGACTTTGGACTGCGTCGGTGTGTGTGTCTGCTAATCTTCAACAGAAACTGAACTAACTCTCAAACCCCCAAATTCGAGGTGGGATGCCGCCATCTATGTTCTAATGTCATCCTACTATGGCACCAACCAACCTTCTCCTACACTGCCTTTCAGCCAGACCGACTTACACTTTTCTTTGCTTGAGCAGGGGTTCGGCAGCGAGTTAAACGAGTCAGCCCTAGCACGTACTTCGGGGCTGTTGTTGTTTTTTTTCTGCCGGACCACGTCCCCGGATGCCTACCACCATCTCGACGCTTTCGGTTCTTCAGCTGTTGGCGACACCGACTATCGAACGAGAATGCACATCGGAGCAGTCTAGCTACTGCAGTCGAACCAGAATCCGTTGAAGAATTCGTCACCTCCTCCAAACAAGCATCCCCGGGCTGTCGCAGGCTTCAGGATCCAGACATTCTTCGGAGAGCCATATCCCCAGCCCCAGCTAGCGTGACAGCGCAAATGTGACGGCATGAAAGAGGCACAATGAGGAGGTGATTGGGGGGGGGGGGGGGGGGGTACATGAAAACATACCAGCTGTGTGCGGCTGGGTCTGTGGTTCTCGATGCGGTGGTGTGGTCTCAATGGTAATGGTTTACGTGATGGGTGGCCGTCATGAGTCGACGTTTTCGGACAGGGCTGAAGGCCAACCAGCGGGCAGTGTGAGTTGTCCGTCCGGATTGGGGCGCTACTATTAGGACGGCCGCATACTGCAAGTGATAGTATAGCACGCCTTGATACCGAATAGGGCCGGTTTACAGGTCTAATAACAGGGCGTATCACTCTCACTATTCCCAGGACTGGTCTGCACTGAATCGCACAAATCCCACGCGTCCTTTTTCAGTGGTCCGGTCACTTCTAGAACTAGACGCAGTGCAGACTCGTGCGCTAGGTATGCGCAGACAGCTCGCCACAGACAATCGGGCCTGGCTGGCAGTAATTGCCCAAGTTCCAACTCTGTTGTCGCCGCCATCAGGTTGTCTGTCTGGACTCTCGGGGTTCGTCCAACGTGTCACAGCAGAAACGAAGCTCGTAAGACTTTTGTGTACGACGACCATGAATGCGACAGCCAACGTCCACTCACAGCTGGCTGCTGATTGATGTCAAGGTTCATCAGAGGCTCTGTGAGTTCAGCTAGCCACACAGTCACGGTAAAGCCAGCACGGGAGCGGGCCGGCAACGCCCACCACGACACCAGGGACCACAAGCACGCAACAGGCTGCGGCGCACCAGGCACATTCACCCATTAGCCACAGCCACACCAACATCCCGAGACACGCAGACTGGTGGAAGCTGGGTTGGATGGCAGAGGTGGTGAGGTGGTGGCCGGGCGGTCGAGCATCACGGAAGTGGCTGATGAGATGGAGGTCGTCTTTTCGATCTCATTGCCCAGTGTCCCCTCCTCTCACCTCGGGTGCCTCGACGGGAGGGACCCGTCTGACCACCTGCCACCTGCCACCTGCGTTATACATCAGCCCTGTTTTAATTATTAGCGCGAGACTTGCAACCTCTTCAGACCAAGGAAAAGATAAGGGATTCTGGCGCTCCTATGAACGATTTCTCGTGTCCCGCACACATGCACCAAAACCGCACCAAAACTTGACTCCATTCCCAGCGAGAGGCTTTTCAGGCTAGAAGTCCCGCCTATCAAGCCTAAAAGTGGCCAAAGTACCCTCTGCAAGTACCACGCCAACAATCAAACCAGGGGTGATGTGTACAGCAGGATGAGGTTGGGCCTGCTTGGCTGCGTGGGTATATCGGGTCGAGCAACGCGTTCTCAGTCAGCCACAAAACACCACAACTCACCACAATTCACCACAAGACACCACGATTTAACTCAATTTGCATCGAAAAACGAAAACAAGTTCTCTCACATTTCTTTTTTTGGTCTCTGACCGTATACGAGCATATTGCGACGTACCCCATACGGGGTAGAATAGACGCCGTGCAACACGTCTGCGAAGCCACACATAAGATCGGTGTGCGAAATGCACACAACCCAAACTCACCCCCACCATGTCGGTGGCCTGTTGCAAGGCTGTATTTATGCAGCTTACCGGGGAGGTAGGCATGAATATGCGCTGCATCATACAGCGAGCAGCACACTCGGCACTAACAATTTGGATTGTGCCATTGTGCCATTTCCTCCATATTTTCTGGTTTTCAACTGTTCGCCACGGTGCTATTTTGCGCTATGTCAGAACAACATGCTCTCGCCAAGACCTCACCTGAAATCTATTTTTTCATATAATGTCGCCAGCATACAGGTGGTTATCACGCCGGTAGTTGTTTTCGTATGCCCCGTGTTCACCCACGCGAATCGGGCGCCAATACCAAGCATAAGAAGGACGGTTCAACCGGCTCCATTTACCCGGGTTACGAGCTTGTCAGGCATGTGTACATGGCCATACACGTCGTACAGGATTATACGGGTAAAGCATGATTGTCCAAGGTCTGACAGGTTGACACATACTGACAGGAAGATTCAGACGAGACATGGACACAACCATCGCCAACGTGCCAGCTCCATCATCACTCCACTATTTTATCAAACATAGTAAGACTTAAGTCTAGGTCTAAAGGTGTGCTGAAACTCGCTACGAGACCCAGCAAGATAGGTCCTTTTGTGGATACTCTATGTCTGTATTTCAGTTATACTACTATGTATACACCTTACGGCATGATCTTTCTCGTCTATCTACGCGCGGGAGGCACAACGGCATGATCCCCGATGGAGCCCTAAAGCCCTCCCCCATTAACATGTTGCTGCTGTTAAATCACACGCCACCTCCACATAGCCTTCCCAACCCGAGCACCACGTCGCATAGTCGGTAGCAGACGTGGCAAAGTGGCCGGCAAGATTATGCTGTGTAACAACCTCGTCCAAGAAGTTCCCTACATTCTTCTTGATGGCATCTTTTTCGGTCTTTTCAGCACCTTCCCCGCCGGCGGTGTGATGACCTTTTGCTTCTTGCTGCTGGGGGCGGCAGCCACTGCTACCTGCCTGGCTTTTAGGACCACAACCGCAAGTGTGAGCCACTGCTATCGCTTTCGCCCGCTTCTCGGGGGTCAAGAGGGCGAGGTTAGCGCTGACATAGTCACCCGAGTCCCACCAGGCGGCGAGGCAGTTCTCGAACACCACCACGTAATCTACCAGGCGAGAGGAGAAGAAGGCGTCGGACGAGTCGGCTGAGGGGAAGATGCCTGGGTTGTGGATCACGATTCCCGTTGTTGAGGGTGTTGGCGATGATGCTGACGAAGAACTGTTGTCGGTGCTGACGTTGCTGCTGCTGTTGCAATGGCTCCGGCGAGATGCAACCTCGGTAAAGCCGGATCGTACAGTGTCTGTTATGCACTGGAGGTAGTCGAGATGTTTGGTGTCTATTGGGACTTCGTCGACAAAGATGCCGTCCAAGCGGATCGCCTGTTTGTTTCAAAGGTCAGCTTTACAATACGGTACAAGTGGTAAGTACGGTAACTTTGGTACGACTGATACACAAAGCGCTGAAACGGAACCACGAATGTGGGTTCGTGCACTGCACGCTGTCTCGTATCGATCGCCACGGAAGACCCCCTGTCCCTGTCAGCAACGCATACGTAGGCCAGAACAGGGACCACTCTAGTCTAGACAGACTTTTTTTTGGGACCCTTGTTTGCGATCCTCCCGCCAAGATCTCCGTGGGGCCGAACCGGGTGGGAGCGGAGTTGTCGACGACAATCTCCAAACAAATTTCCGCTTTGGAAAATCTCGGTTGCTTTCCGCCGAGACATTGTCCGCTACGCTTCGAAAGGACCTTGAGAGGTCTGAGAGCATGAAGACCCCACCGGACAAGGTCCGAAACTCGCTGGAGAAGCTGAACGATGGAGAAACACAAGTGTGGCTCTGTCTCCAGAATGTCCCCGAAATAGAGCATGGTTCAAGGGCGTTTGGAAGTTTCAGTCTTGTTCTTCTTTTCCCAACCGAAAACGAAGCTAGTTCCGTTTAGAAAGCTCAGCATCTTTCAGTGAAAGCTCCAGTTGACAGCTCCGATCCTGAGGGGCCCTCATTCGGAAAACAAGTGGATGTCAAGCTTTTCCCGAAAGCGAAGAAACAGAGAGGAAGGGATGAACTGGAGGGATGTTCCAGACGGAGCGAGACTCTGAGCAATTGAGTCCCCGGTCAACTTCCGGTAAGTTCCCGGTCCTTATCCGAAGTTTTGTCATAGGGACTGTGCCTTGAGCGAGCAAAATCGCTAACCCTGAAGCAGTGATCGAAGAGTGACGATGTCCAATCTCCCGGGACAGCTGTTCCCTGATGCTTTCCCAGAAGAAGGGCGGAGCGCAGACTCTTTTTTTCGTCTGAACAAGCAGGCGAAAGATTTGAACAAGGACAAGCCCGGTCTGCTGGCGAGCACCGACGCACAGCGCGGGTTACCCGACCTCCGGGTAGCTTTGGTCGCGGGTCGCGGGCTCCCGGTGGGTACGGGTCGGGGTTGTTGTTGTCGACGGAAAGACTCCACCGCCAACACCGAACCAATCCAATCAAGGAAGTGGTCCAAGGACAGGCAACCGAACCGAGGAGCCAGGGACAGCCCCGGTACCGCTGATCATGGCAGTTCCAGGCTCAAGTGCGATGGATGAGCCCCGGCCGGGGACAAGGTGCGGAACGAAAAAAAAGAGAGATGGGTTTCCAAGCGCCGGCGATCATAAGAACCCTTGGTATCAGTGATCGGCGGCGGCTCGGCGGCCGGGCGCTGTGAGAATGGCCCTTGCCGGGCTGGATTGCCCGCTGGTTGGAAGGTTCGGAGGTGAGATTGCAACGTTGCTAGAGCACCATGGTTGCTGGTAGTGGCAGTGATTGCTGGTGTTTGCCGGTGGGTGATGGGCGATGCGATGCCCGATGCAATGCTAGTGATCCTGACGATCATGATGCTGATGCTGATGCTTGATGCTCATGGTGCTGGGGATCACATCTCGATCGCCCCAGTTTGAGTTTGCGGGTCCGAGGGGTTTCGAAACTTCGAATCAAAAGTCGCAAGACATTTGGACCCCAGATCGACAAAACGCAGGGCAAAAAAGAAGACGCCCAGAAAAAAAAAAAAAAAATTCATGGAAAGACCAAAGAAATTTGACAAACTTACCCATTCCCCCCTCTCATCAAAATCCAACCATGCCAAATAATCCTCAATATCCCTCTCTATCTCCCCCAATTCCCTCTCCCCATAATTGCAATGCACGTACCCAATGACCTTCACGTTGGGATAGGCACCAAGGTCAGAAAGCCGTGACAGAGCCGCGCGGTAATCGGCGTTCGGGATTGGGTAGTCCGGCCCCGGTCCGTTGCCGGGGTTGATGACCACCAGAAACTCTAGGGAAGGGTTCCGTTCCAGGGCGGTGGTGAGGGCGGAAAAGAGCGGGGACCAGCCGAGGCCGGAGGAGGAGGGGTAAATGTAGAGGGGGACGAGGATTGTGGACATTTTTGGATTTTTTTGGTGGTGAGGTGAGGTGAAAGCTCGTATTGCTGACCGATTTGAGTGGTGAGGTGTGAGTCGTCGGCGATATAAGTGTTGGTGACTGGTTACTACTGGTCGTGGTGAGGTTCCGAGTAAAGGTTGTAGTACCGCTCGGCGATGCACCCGATGCTTCGATGTGATACGGAATGTGGGATACGGGAATACTAGAGTAGGGGACGGAGGTAGGTTCGGTAAGCAGGTGTCCGATAACAGAATTGTATCAGTTGGTCGATTGTGTATCGAGGGCAATTGTCGGCAACCAAAAAAAAAAAAAAAAAAAAAAAAAAAAAAAAAAAAAAAAAAAAAAAAAAGGATGTGATCGTATATCAATGATGTGAAAGGTGTAGAAAAACCGATGAGGGGAAGAATGATAGTTTAGAGAGTCTTTTTTGGTTGGTGTTTGCGAACTCTTTACGAAAGAAACTCCTTTTTTAAAGCAAGAGATTTTCCGCGACTCCGACGGTATATCATGATAAGATACCATGTCGGCGGCGACCATGCGGCGAAGGTTCTTTTGTTGCAAACTGGCCCGTCGCTGGCTTCCACTTGGTGATATGACAACGGAGCGGCCAAGGAACATGGTGATGATCTACGTATTAGAGGTACAGATACGGGAGCTGCTGGCGTGCTGGCCACTGGGGCACAGGCTGGGCTTTGCTGGGCTTTGCTGGGCTACCTGACGTCGGGTTCATCAGTGGGCTGTGTGTGATATGTGCGCTGTAATTGTGCTGGGCGCCGCCGCTGGCGCGCTGGGCAAAGGTGTGTGGAATGTCGGGTGTGATGGATGTGGTGATCAGCAACAACACAACCACATGTGATTAAATAAAACATCGGATGAGGTATAGTATTGAGGTATAGTACCACTATGTGGATATGGCGGTACTTGATGTACAGTGAAGGTACATGATGCATTGCACTAACAACGAACAACGATGACAACTATCACAGCTGGAAAATGAAGCGAACAGAAAGTTCTAGTGCAACTCACAATTTTTTTTTTTTTTTTTTTTTTTTTAAAAAGGCCAGCCAAATAGATCCCAATAGAATACAGGTACATAGATGGTAAAGGTAAGGTAGTAAGGTAGGTAGGTAGGTTATCCAAGAATCCGAATCCGCCTCCAAGACATGCCAACGAATCACATGCACTCAATCAATCCATCACTCATCACTATCATCGCCCTTAATCCTCATTATCAGGTGTATTAGCGACCTTGGTCTGAGCAACCTTTCCATCGCAATACTCAACCCACCCATCCAGATCCATGCCCTTCAACACGGTACTGAAGTTATCGGCGCCCTCGGCGCCGCACGCCTTCTCGCTATCCTTGGGCTTGATAGACTTGGTCGCGCCGCTGGGGTACTCGATATGGAACACGGGCTTGCCGGCCGCGGTGAACTTGGCGAAGACGTCGCACTCGCTGTACTGGGCGCACTGCTCGTTGACGGAGAACTGGACAACATCCAGGACATCATCGATGATACCGCCGGCGTTCTTGAGACCCATGGCCAAGCCACGTTTGGACGCCTCCTTGGCTAGGAAGCGGACAAAATCAATGGTGTCCTGCTTGGTGAGGTCCAGGCCGTTATCGTTGTTGTAGCCGTCCACGTTATCGGGGTCAACAGCGTCGCACTTCATGGCGACGGCAATGTCCAGGCGCTTGATCATGATGTTGCGGACCGAGGTGCGGCGGATGTCGAGCCACTTCTCGTCGGGCCAGCCGTCCATCACCTTGCCCAGGTCGGCGTCGACGAAGGAGCCGGCGTCGGGGGTGTAGGGCTCGTAGGAGCCGGCCGAGAAGTAGCAGATGGCGCGCTTGCCGAGCGAGTGCAGGTTGGCGATGACGTCGGTGTCGCGGTGGATGAACATGTCCAAGTCCCAGACGGGCACGTCGGGTGTCAGGGTCACCGTAGTCTTGGCGTTGGCGGCGGGCACGTCGAGGACCGAGTTGAGGATGATCTGCCACTTGGTGCCGACGGCGGGCTGCCAGACGGTGCCGTTGGGGGTCACGGGCGACTCGGTGGGGCTCGGGGTGGAGGGCTCATTGTCCTCATCGCGGCCGTCGTGATCTTTCAGACCGAGACCCAAGCCGAGTCCGAGGGCCAGACCGAGTACGACGACGACGGCAGCGGCGATGGAAATGAAGAGGATCTTGCGGGATCGGCGCCGGGGTTGTGGGGCGCCTCCCGATTTGAAGCCGGCCTCCTCGACCGACCGGTCGGACTTGGGCGTGTCCGCCATGGTGTTCAGGGTCGGGGATCGGGGGATTGATTGTTGGGCGGGAAAGGTGAGTGGACGGTTAAGAACAGCTACTGTGTGCGGTATGCGTGCGCTATGCAGCAATAACAGATGGTAGTATGCAGTACAGTATAAGTGAAGTGTGTAACAAGTGCGTGCAGCCAAAGACGACGCGGACGCGGAAAAGACAGGCGCGCAAGGGATTAAGACGGACACGAAGTGAAATTGAGAAGCGGAGAGAGCAAAGAAGGGCAAAGATTGACGAGAAACTCGGCTGTTCGGAACGGGGGCAGATCCTGACAAACACCAGGGAAGAGAAGACAATAGGTACGTGTGTCGACGACGGGGAGGGATTGGATATTTGCAGTGGATATGTATGTTGGTGCAACACACAACTCGTGACAAAGAGTCTGTTGGCAGCAAAGCGGTGAGTTTGACCAATCGAGGACGGTGGAAATAAAGGGACTGCACAAACAAACACTGGCTGGCGACCTCTGACGCCTACGAGTTTTTGTTTGGTTGTCGACGCAGCTTGTCGAAGGCTTTGTCTCAGAGCCCAGAACTCATCTGCCTCGTCTAGGTATGTACCTCACCTCACTGCCACTGCGCAGTGCAATGGTGAATGTTACCTTATGTCAAAGACTTGAACAAGTTGTGTGATGCAGTGTTGTTTTGTTGTTGGCGTTGGTGATATTGGACATGTTACTGAACATGGATATCGTGTACTGCGTAAGTTGACTTGGTATCCTCTCTTGGAGTCTTTTTTATCCGTATTCAGCTCATCACTTTGCTTGGCTGCCGTCGAGGTGGAGGAGGACGGGAAGGTGAATGGAAAAAAAAAGAGCGACCCGGCCTCGAACCCGAACGAGAAGCGAGCACGACCGGACACGGCGGCACACACAAAGGTACCCGTCCGAATTGATGCGATCCAGGCCACGGCAGTGCAGGCGCAGTCTTTTGTTGTTGCTGCCTGCAGTCCAGTCGCTTCTCTGAGGTGGCCCCTGCAGTCTAGGCACCCTCCTTGCAGTTTTTAGTGCAACAACAGGCGAGTTGGACCTCCTGCGTCATGGCGTTCGGGTCTTGGCTCGCCCGGTTGATCGCTAAAAGAGGATAGTGCAATGTAGCCTTGATACAGTGCTATTCAGGCGACAAGAACCGTGTGAGACAGCGTCCTTACCTAGGGACATTCGCTAAACCGCTTTCTGGTCGTTTGCAAGTACCGGCGGCTCGGGGGCTGAAACCTTGGGACGGCACGGTATTTGTGTAATTCAGGGGTCAAACTTGTTGACCTCCTGTTTCTCAAAGAAGGATGTGAGATGGAGTTCACTAACATCACGCCATGTCCGTCCGTCTCTCACGCCCAATTGTCCGCCCCCGTATAACATAGCCAACTAGGTATATGTGATAATGGCGGCCGAACTTGTGCTGTAGGTCAGCAATAAGTTAGTGTACATGCAACTATCGACCGACTCACATAAAGCTGACGAGGCAAATCATGAAAAGCAACGAGAGCCGTTGTCCTTCGATATTGAACCCGTGTAACAAGTCGGGGCAGCTCGGCAAGCCACGCACTTTACCATCGTAGCCCATCGTGCCCGTATTCATCCCCCTCTTGCCCCTCCTAAATCCCCTGCATCACTTCACTGGATGCTTCCCCTTGGCCTGTTCCCCAGCTGCATGTCCACGTTGACGCCCACTCGACGCCCCCTCCAGATCCCCATCCTGTATTTCGCGAATTTTTCTTTCCATCTCATCCCAGCACGTCTAGCTCCTCCCCAGACCCGACCTTCTTCGCGTGGAATTTTAGTAGGAATTCAAAACTTGGCATTTCCAGTATTCCAATCTCAGCCCCCGAAAGATTGCTTGCATGAGACCAGCCCAGACACGACGAACTGGACCTTTTTCGAAGTGGCGGGGGGGGGGGGGGGGGGGGGGGGGGGGGGGGCGGGGCGGGGGGGGGGCGGGGGGGGGGGGCGGGGGGGGGGGTGATTGGTGAGGGCGGTGGCGGGGGCTGT
>MU859079.1:169867-209870 GCA_033297205.1 Pseudoneurospora amorphoporcata | reverse complement strand
AAACTTGGCATTTCCATTATTCCAATATCAGCCCCCCAAAGTTTGCTTGCATGATACCCCCCCAGCCACGCCCAACTGGCCCTTTTTCGAACTGTCCCCCCCCCCCCCCCCCCCAAGGACAGGACAGGAACCCCCAAGAAAATTTCAGCTCGTCTGTATCTTCCACATCGAGAGAAGGCCGGACTGCAATGGTTCACGACACCTAGATAATCCCGTTCGATAGTCTAACCGAATCCAGCTGAAAAGAGGCTGACTGCTTTGAACAGACCGCTTTGTTGTTCGTCATCTCTCCTCCCAACATTTGGCCTCTCTAGACCAGCATCGGGCCAAGGGCTGCAAGGTATCATCAGACCATTCGGATATCCCTATTCTAGTCAGGAACATGGATCCATCTCCATAGTAGACCGACCCAACGACATGGTAGCTTGCTTGCCGCCATGCCAGTGCTCTGCCCATTTTGCCATGCCGGAAGGTGTGATAATGCCCGTCTTCTGTGATAGAGACTACTGGACTGAGCGAGGCAGAGGGCGTGCGTCTGAATGGGCTCCTTTTCGGCAATCGTCTCCGTCCCTATACGAACGATACACCATCCAAGGCCGAGTCAGACACACACACACACACAAAGCCAAACAGACACAAGGATATACAAAGTTACAAACCTTCTTGTATATGTTCTGTCCGACGACTATATTGTGTCTCTCCTTCCCACTTCCTTCCATGAGGTGAAACTCTCACAAGCATCCCCGCCGTCATTCACTCGTTTCTCACTACTGTCGTGCTCTTCCTCACCAGAGCACACAGTTTGTCCCTCCACGCACATCCCAACAGTCCGACGTCTCACAGGACTGAGTCGTGGGTCTTACGGCATACAAAGCTTGAACAACATAGCTCTGTGAATACTTTGTTTGCCTTGCACGTGCAAACACTTGATTCACAATGTTCTCCGTCTCTAGGAGCGCAGCTTGGAGCTGCCTCTTGGTGGCCCTGCACTTCACCCTCGCATTGGCCGCCAAGTCGCTTACCAACACCATCCTCATCCTCGCCCGCGACACCTACTCGGGCACTTCCGCTGCCGAAGGCCTGCAGGGCTATGGCATCCCCTACCAGATCGTGCTCGTGCCCCAGGCCGGCATCACTCTCCCCGCTCTGACCACCGGCACGGACAAGGGCAACTACGGCGGTATCATTATCGTCAGCGAGGTCGCGTACCAGTACACCGACGGCTGGCGCTCCGCCATCACCGCTGCCCAATGGGCGACCATCTACACTTACCAGACCACCTTCGGTGTCCGCATGGTCCGCCTCGACGCCTTCCCCAGCACGGACTTGGGCGTCGACTTGGCTGTCGCCGGTGCCGGCTGCTGCAACACCGGCGTCGAGCAGCTTGTCGCCTTCTCTGACACCTCGGCCTTCCCTACCGCCAACGTCAAGACCGGCGCCGGCGTGAGCACCCAGGGTCTCTGGCATTACCCGGCCAAGATCGTCAACGCGACCATCGCCAAGACCATTGCCACCTTTGCTCCTTCTTCTGATGGCACCTTCACCACCACCACCACTGCCGCTATCATCAACACCTTTGGCACTCGCCAGCAGATGGTATGGTTCACCTCGTGGGCCACCGACTGGGCCTTGGCCTCCAACTACCTCCAGCACGGTTTCATCCACTGGATGACCCGCGGTCTGTTCGTCGGCAAGCGCAAGGTCTATCTCTCTACCCAGGTCGACGACATGGGCCTCGAGACCGAGATCTATCACCCTGCCGGCAACAACTTCCGCATCCGCATCTCTGATCTGGAGACGCACGTCACCTGGCAGACCAACATCAACACCCGTCTGCCCGCGGGCTCGCGCTACTTCATTGAGATGGGCCACAACGGCAACGGTGACTTCATCGAGGGCATTCCCAAGGCCACCAGCACCGCCACCTGCAACCCCAACGAGGCCGTCGACTACGACTCTCCCCCCGACACCCCCCTGGACTTCAAGAAACCCCTCGGCACCGGCATCACGCTCTGGAAGTCCACCTTCGTGAACTACACCTGGTCTCTGCAGTGCGCTCTCCTGGACGACATCACCACGTGGTTCTACAACCACATCAACACCTTCGCCTCGGTCTCGCACACCTTCTCGCACGAGGAGCTCAACAACGCCACCTACAGCGACGCCAACAAGGAGGTCTACTTCAACCAGGCCTGGCTCAAGCAGATCGGCTTCAGCACTTCCTCCATGTTCTCCCCCGCCGGCCTGATCCCGCCCGCCATCACCGGTCTGCTCAACGGCGACGCCATCAAGGCCTTCCTTGACAACGGCATCCGCTACGTCGTCGGCGACAACACGCGCCCCATCCTGCGCAACCCGGACAGCGCCTTCTGGCCCGCCATCACCAACGTCGCCACCAACGGCTACAATGGCCTGACCATCATTCCCCGCTGGGCCACCACCATCTACTACAACTGCGACACCCAGGCGTGCACGCTCAAGGAGTGGATCGACACCTCCGCCGGCGCCGCGCCCTTCAGCAACCTGCTTGACGATGCCCGTCGCGTCAACGTTCGTTACCTATTGGGACTCCACCCCGACCCGTACATGTTCCACCAGGCCAACATGCGCAGCGGCGACACCGACCAGATTACCATCGGTTCCGTCAGCGGCAAGCTTTCTCTGCTCCAGATCTGGGTCGAGACTATCACCCAGGAGATGGTCCGTCTTACCAACTGGCCTATTGTCTCCCTGAAGCATGACGATATCGGCCGTCTCTTTGTTGACCGCATGACTCTTGAGTAGGTTTCCCTTGACATCCCTCCTTTTACCTTGGTCTGAGACAACAAGTACTAACCTTCGACCAGCAAATGCAACCCCAACCTCCAGTACAACTACTCCGCCGACGGCACCAAGATCGTCAGCGTGACTGTTACTGCCGGCACCGCCAACGTCTGCTCCGTTCCCGTCCCCGTCACCGTGCCCGCTACCGCCACTGGCGCCGCCGCCGTTGACGCTTTGGGCTCCGAACCCAAGATTTACTGGACTAGCTTGACTGGTTCTCCCGTCACTTTGACGCTCTCAGCTCAAATCAGCATTTAAGGGATACGGTGTAAAATGGGTATGAAAATTGGTTGGGGGATTTTTTTGGATACCTAGTGTTTTTTTTGTTGTGCAATGATTGATAGCTTCAAACGAACTTGATTGAATGACAGTTAGATGTTCTTGGTGATGCATATGAAGTCTTCCTCCTGGCTCTTGGTCAATCCAGACATGCTTATAGGCTCCCAGGATCATGAAACAGTTTCACCTGCAGAATGGCTTTTGCACGTACCTCTTTTACCTGACACCGTCTCTGTCACCACTCATTACCATCTTCACTCATCAGGCCACTGGTCCCTCAGCTCTTCACTCTCTACCAATCGCCCCATATTCAGCCTCACACTCCACTTCACATACGGCGTCATCTCCTTCTCTCTATTCACAAACCCTCCCCCCGGCGCCGTGATATCCGACGCCGCCCCCCTCCCAAAATGATGGCTGAACAACGGCGGTTGCACAGTCACACACACCGGCCCTATTTCCCCACTCTCTTTTTTCCCCTGCCCTCCTTCCCCCTTCTCTACATTAACAAACAACCCATCACACCACTCTCCCAGAATTAAATCCCATCCCTTCGTCAACGCCTCCTGGACCCCAAACCGCCACAGCAATTTCCTCGCTCCTTGCTGACTGACCGCATAGGCCTGCGTGCAAATGGTCCCGCTGGAGGGGTGCACGACGCGCGTGTGAGGGGGGTAGAGCTCCGCGAGTTGGTCTTGTAGAGCGAAGGGGTGGGCTTTGAGGTATTGCGGGTTAGGGACAGTGGGGTCGTTGGGGATGGTTACGCGGAGGAAGGAGGTGTTAGTTGGAGGCAGGTTGAGGGTGGCGGAGGTGGGGAAGTTGGTGCCGCAGTGGCCTAGCCAGAGGACGTCCCAGTTGGTGCCGTAGGGTGATGAGGAAGAAGGTTGGATGGGAGGGGATGGGATGGATGTGATGGGGAGGTTAGTGACTTTGTTTGGGTCTATCGGGGTAGAGACTCGTCGAGGGTTGGGCTGGGTAAAGGGCTGTGCTGCTCGAGCGAAGATTTGGAGCTGGGACTTGAGACGAGTGTCCCAATCGGCATCGTCTTCGAGGATCAAGGCGCTGGCGAGGTTTTGGTCGATGATGGTGTTGAGAACGTTCATGTGCGCTCGCCATGAGCCCTTGTTTCCACGCAGGATAGCCTTCTCCCAATCTTCACCTGGCACGACCTTGTCTGGAACATCGGTTCCGGGGACGCCCTTGGCCCATGTAACTTGGAGGCTGGTAAGGGCAGCGGCGAGGGTCATGGCATCGCGACGGTCGGTCCGCTCGGGGAGATTGATCACAAAGATTTTTTCGAACTGGCAACAGGCCGACGTTAGCATTGTATTTGGATGAAGGTCGAAGTGGAGAGAAGAAGATGTCGCATGCGTACTCCCAAAGTGATGTTCAGGACATCCGATGAAGCTTCGCTGGGAAATTGACTGCCAACATCATGTCGAATTGTTGAGACACCATGCAACCTGAATAGTTGTATGGTAAGGATGACCACAATAAAAAAGAAGGCAATTCCTATGGCGCGATGGCTAAAGATCATGTTGATTCCATTCTCACTGGCGATTGAAAATGGGCTGTTGGCTTCGGAGTTTTGTTCTTGCCATCATTTGCAATCATTAGAAAACCCCCAGGCTAGAGTAGGTAGTTTCAATCACAAGATTTCTTTCACCTTTCGTTGGACCACAGGGACAACGGGTTGAAACCGGATAAAATGCCATCCCGTCTGCTACTATAATGCCAGGATGAATGACGGGAAGGAGCTTCCGTCTTGGTCTCCGAGGTCATCAGCGCTCGAATGTCATCTCGGAATGCTCCTTCCATGTTCACGTTGAGTCCATCTGCCCTGGTCACGTATCGGGTACGTATTGCATGCAGTCACTCTCCGTGCTGTGCAGCTGTAAGCTTGTAATTCTCGAGTGTTATTGGCCAAGGCGAACCGGCTTGGGCTGAAAGAAGGCAGACTGATAGGTAGATGCAGGTCTGGCAACTGCCACTCTGTTTTTAGTGTTACAGAGACGTACATACATAACGGGATGGAAAGAACGTGCTGCGGGTAATGAGGGGCATTACCAGATGAATGGCAGCCGCGATCTGCATTTTCTGACTTTGCAACTTTTCTTTGCAACACAAGCTTTCATCCAGGAACAGACTGTCGACCCTTTTCAATCTATCCAGCATCAATGAATGCTAGTAAAGAAACCCTCGGGATATGCCAAACAACGTATACTCTTTACTTACCTTTCCAATGGCGGATTCGATGGAGCAGATCCTCTCCGCCCCACCTGATGTTGATGTTACATTCTCCCTCCAGTCCTCGACTTGACAATGCCACGATCCAATCGCACCCTTGGACGCCTGCCACATGGAGACAAATCCATCTCCAATGGTTCAGTTTGGGTTGACACAGCCCCCCAAACCCCTTCTTGTCGTCAACTCATTCTTTGCCAAAACCCAAATTCTGGTCCCTCGCTGTATCTTTCATCCTCCTTCATGGCCGGTGCCCATCATGGCAGACCCTCTATCAATTGCAGGCCTGATCACAGGCGTAGTCTCCCTCGGAATTCAGCTTCACAACGATCTACAGACCTTCCTCGACATTGTGAAGCATCGAGATGAAGATATTGCCAAGCTCGCTCGACAAGCGGCGACAATGGCTCAGGCCTTGGACGCCATTGACCGGTCTCTGCAGAACAGCCACCAGGCAAACAATGGAGCCGTCGATAGTGCCACTATCATACCACTTCTCGATGCATCGCACCAGGAACTGTTGCTTTTACACCAAGAAGTCGCATCCCTCACCAAGACATCAAAAGGCCAGAAGGTCTCGGGGGTGGTGGAATTCGCAAAGGCCACAACGCAAAAGCTCAAATATCCAAGACAGCGCGCCAACATCCAGAAACTGGAGGAGGGTCTGGACCAAGCGAACAAAACCCTTCAACTCGCTCTCAATGCATTTGGACTGTAAGTGGTCTCATACTCCGGAACCTGTGAGCCGTCAACAGATGTGGTCTGTGTCAACGGACGGAATCTGGCTAGATGTTGGAGCCTGAACCGAAACACTGGCTAATCATGGCCCTTCTGTCAACCTTCAGATCCGAACTAAGCTCCATCAAATCGAATACCGAAGTGGTGGTTCATGGCCTCAGCAACATTCATAAAAGCCTTCCAGATGTTGAAGCTCGTGTATCAGAGCTGTCTGGAATTTTGATGGCAGCAAACCAAACGGCCACACAGAGCATCCAGAAGGTCGAAGGAGTCATAAACCTTGCCATATCTTCCCATGAAGCCGGCCTTGAACAACTAGGGCAAGCACAATCCAATGAGTTCAGCGAAATCAAGCAGCTAATCCAAGCCCTTTCGCGAAAGATGGATGCCAATGCTTCCACCGGTTCAAAGGTGCCTACAACATGCCTTTGTCCCATGGGCGATCTTTTGCTTACGGAGTGTCTGTGCAGGAAATTGAAGTGTACCGGAACACAGCTTGTCTCATATCCAAGCCAAGCGCACTGAAATCACTGTGCGACGAATATTCCAATTACCAGCCCACGTTCTGGTGTCCATCTGACACGAAAGATTGGCCTGCCTGTACTTTTCAGTGCGGCCGAATTGTCACTCGTCAATCTTTTGATTGGGGCCCTTTCCGACTATCCACGGAATCCAAGGCAGACTTCGTTCACCATGAAAGCTGTCAGTGGGCCCAATTAGACATGTGCAAACAATCCAAAGCGATAAGGTTTGTTTATCGTGGGTTTACTCACCTGCTTCGACACGCTGTGGCTGTCAGCTTTCGCTTGAAGCATGGCGCTGGTGGTTTCAGCTTAGGCTCAGCAATCAACCATTACCCTGTCATAGATGAGAATGCTTACGCGCCTTTTAAGCTTGTTCGCTACGTTGGTCGAGCTATGGATGCTTTAAAAGACGATGCACACGAGTGGATCTGGCCAAGACAAACGCGGATTCCTCAAGAGAAGAAGATAAAGTTTGCAACTCTAAAGCACAAAGTTTTGGAAGCCTTCAGCATGCATATGTCGCGTGCTTGTTTCAACGGTACCATTGTTCCCAGAGCTGTCAACACCCGTGGTCAGACAATATTACATTGCATTTCCCAGCTCATTCAGGTAATCTAACCTGCGGATCTTTTTTTTACCCTTTTCATATGACAGAAGCACTGACTCGAGCTAGAATCACGCGTGCGGTTGGTTATTAAATCCCAGTGGGTGGACGCCATCGATGTTTGCGTCAGTACATGAGGCTCTTGCAAAATTGCTCATGTGCAATGTCCCAATGACGGTTTACGATAACGACGGACGGTATAACTCCAGTTCCCTTGATGTTTTGCTGGAAGAGATATATGCTAACTATGACAAAAACAGGCTTGCACATTTGACGATAGCCAACTGTATACCAACTACAGATGAGAATATGCTAGTTTCCATGACCTCCGTCCTCAGGCTTTTCACCTCACGAGACATAGATATCGACACCCCAAAGGCTAGGGAGCGGTCTGACACCTTCCAACTTCAATGCGAATTCTTGAAACCCCTCCCCGAGATTTCAATCTTTAGCAAAGGTAGCGTCATTTCCAAAATCCTTTCCTACCAATTTGCTCTGCCTCCTGTACTAAGCCGAGTTTTATCTTTAGCATTCGGTTGCAATGAGCTGGGTACTGCAACTTTGCAACAAAACATATCAGCCGTCAGGTCTCTCCTATTCCGCGCTCCAGCTTTGATATTGGAACGGGACCTCAATGGCCTGACTCCACTTCACTACGCCGTGACCTGGAAAGATGGCTTGTCCATTATCCTTGAGCAAGTTCCAGTCGAGAACTTTGCGGAGGATTTAACCTGGGACGTCTTTCGATACGCTGTATCGACGTATCTTTCATATCATCGAGATTCGTGCTCGGAGATTTGCCATTGCTCCGAGTGCATCATGATATTCCTTGATCATTCTTGGTACTTCGCTCCATGTTCAAGCCAGGGTCGAGCTCATGGTACCCTTCGCTTGATACTGGAAAAACTGTCACTGGCTGCCCAGTCGAACCTTTTGTTATATCTAAAGCAGTCTCGGCAAGAGATTGTTGGCCCTATAATTCAGAAGCTATTTGGCGATGGCTTGGGACGTCAGCTGGATGCCATGAATCTTCCCACTGACGTTGTCCATAGGATCATCGACCACCTGCAGGAAACAGCGGCAGCATTTTGTCCAGCTGCGAGACGCGCAAGAATACAAGCCGCAGTTGATTCCTTCAATATCTACTGCGAGATAAAGGATGAAGAGACGGCAGAGGTTGCCTGGCAGTTGGGATTTCATGAAGTGGACTATCACGGAGCTACAGACTCCCCACCCCTTGCATACATTCCTTACGATGCCCTGACAGGTAGCAGCTTTCACAGTCAAGAGTATGTCCTCTGGCTGTTGGATCATGGCGCAGACCCGCTCCAACCGCTCCACGACACTGGAAAACGCAATGCTCCAACACTGGCGGTTCACAAAGCTATCCATTGTATTACACACTCATTTGATTGGGACTGGTGCGATGATAGAGGTGGGTGGGAGCCAAACGGGCTGAAACAAGACGCGCAAGAGGTGGCTCGTCGGTTGTGCGGTAAACAAACAACAGACGGTTGTGTATGTGCATGCTCTGCAGATGGCTGCACGCCGTTCCTCATCTTGTTGAGGAACCTGGTTCCTGCAGGCCTTAACGCTCCAAAGCACAAAGTTTCTCAACCGAAGGACTATGCGTTTGAGTTGGGGCATATTTCAACAATGTTATGGCAAGACCATGGCTTTCCGTGTCAGTACGAGGGGCGGTTCCGAGAGGCTCTACGCCTCTTCACGTCTATGGCTCTCGGTATCCGACACACGTGCTGCAAGAAGCACGGCTACCATAATGACGGCGACGCAGAAGAAATTCGCGAGGAGGACAGCGAGCTCGTGGATATCCTCGAAGATTTGATGGAGGAATGGCACGATTTAAGCTTCAAATCCGCACAGGATTTTTGGTGTTTCCTCGAGAGCGACTGGGTCATCCGTCTGGACACGGTCTTCAACGATCTGTGCCAGATCGACCAGTCAGAGGAGCATAGGAGTCGGCTTCAAAGCCTGGACGTTCAGCTTAAGGCTCCTGCCGTGAAAGCCAAAGGTAGAAAACCGCGGATGCGAAAGAGGTCGCTCATCTGGTGCGAAGAGAGTTTCTGGTTGGACCTGCTGGACACGATTGTAGAGGGTGGTGACACACGCTATTTTGACCGCGTTATTGAAGATGCCCATCGAGCTCGAGTAGACGGTTTCCCGATTGGGAGAGACCGATGGGGAGAAGAGGATGAGCAATGGGATGGCGAATAGAAACGGCCACGGAGTTCTCGGTCAGGTGTCTATGGAAACAATGAGATGGTCATATGAAAGACTGGAGGACGGAGTATCATGGTAGCATCAGGTACCTCCAGGACAGGACAATGAAAAGATCGGAAGAGACATATCGGGACTGGAAAACGTTGCTTTTTGAGGAATTTACGGACGAGCGCTTGTGTACAACCATCTCGTTGAGTATTTCATGAATTCCTCCATGTCACCATCGTCTTGATGTCATCATCCTCTGTGTCAGACTTACATCCCTAATCTTCGCATTCGTCGCAGAGACTCGGGTTTCCTTACAATCGATTAATTCTCTTTCGACCTCGACATGATGAGGTTCACGTAAGCTGACCTGAAGTTCTATGAAACGTATAGGCATTGGGCCGTTCACGCCTTCCTCAAACAAAGTTCTACCGATCAGTCGCCTTGAGGGTTATTACTTCTCGGGGCAGTTGGTGTCCAGAGACCGCGGCGGAGTTCGGACAAGGCCAATCTATCGCCGGCCTTGTTCTCCCACCATCTGTGGATGGATGTGGGCAACTGCAAGCATTTCAAGGAGAACAGCTTAATTCCGTGAACTCCCGTCTGCAAGAAGAGAATGAGGCGCTTGTTTCCCCGAATGATAGAAGAAGCCACGTTTCGGTGACTTGGCACGTCAACTGCAGCCAGTTCAGATCCTTTCCTCTCAAGGATATCACAAAAAACATCCATCTGTTGCATCTGCAATCCATCAACCTGCGACGGTGCCAACAAATTGCGGTTCGGCTGTAATTCGAGCGGCCGCCCGAATTGCTTGTCACTGAGGAGTGATACAGTATCACCACGTCCGAAAGCTGACATCCCCGCTGCAGATAATACCGATAGGACTTAGCGTTGTACGCCGAGGCTTGTAGACAATCCCGTGTCTTGGAATCATGACCCTGAGGATTAAACCTATGGGTCCGTCGTCTCAAGACATCGATGTTTGTCTCGAGTACTTTCGCTCCTTCCTCCCCTCCTTCCGATTATTCTCCCTGAACTGAACCTCGCTCCAGTCTACTGAATAGCCCTGCAAGCAATTCTTCCGGTCACCTCCCCCAGCAAGAATCCCGCCCATCACCACCGCCACCATGTCCTCCTCCCCAACCGACATCGTTATCATCCCCGGCGGCTGGCACACCCCGGCCTCCTACCGTAAATTCACCACCGCCCTCTCAACCGCCCTGCCCTCCCTCCGCATCACCGTCCTTCCCTTACGCAGCATAACCGACGACCCCTCCCCCACCGCCGACTTCTACGCCGACTCCGCCTTCGTCCGCTCCTCCGTCACAGAGATGATCGCCGAAGGGCGCCACCTCGCCATCTTCATGCACTCGTACGGCGGACAAGTCGGATCCAACGCTCTTCACAGGCTATACCGTTCCGATACGATTAACAGAGGTAGCATCACCCACCTCATCTACATAGCAGCCGCGATACTCTTCCCCAACTCCCGTATAAGCGTCCCCTACGGCGATTCCAGGCCTAACGTCAGCCTCGTCAACCCGTCCGACTTTGAGTTTGGCCCTGAGCGGGTCATCGCCCTGCACCCTGTAGAAATGTGGATCGGTACCAAACCAGGAGACAAGGGGGAAGCGACGGACGAGGAGATAGACGAGTATGTGAGCACTGAGCACCATCTTGCCGATTGCGACCAGGGGGTTTAGTCAGGACTCGGAGTTTGCGGCTTGGATGGAGGGGAAGAAGGTTAACAAGGAGAACGGGATAGAGGAAAATGGGCCGCAGGTGGTGTATGTCATGTGCACGAAGGACATTTCGGTGCCGTACGAGTTGCAAGAGTGGATGGTGGGGAGAGCGAGGAGGAAGTCGGGGTGGATGTGAAGGTGAGGAGGATGGAGACGGGGCATGTGCCGGCTTTGACGGTGACGGGGGAGTTGGTGAGGATTTTGGGTGAGGTTTTGGGGGAGTAAGGTTAGGGGGATGTGGTGATGAAGCTCAATGCGACTGGACGATTCGTGAAGCTTTTTGGAGTTGAGCAAACATGGCGAAGTGAATCCCCAGCGCAGCTTATCTTATCCTTATCACTATCTTATCACCTACCCTGCCATCAAGGTACCCAACTGATAAGAGCTTCCTCTCACTCAAGTACGCACAGACCACCTTGCAAACCTTCCCCTGTTTTCTGCGCTTACAGATGACGGAGGTATGGACAAAATAGTCTGGACACACTTACGCCTACCAACCAAGTGTTCGGTCCTTTTTTTTCACCCACCTCGATGACGTAACATGCGAACGGAAGCTGCGCAAGCTGCTGCGTCGTAAACAACCAAAGCCGGAAATAATCGATGACAATCTCGTCACATCCGAACAGTGAGTCGACACAGCCATAATCTCTTCTTCCTTTCCGTGTCGTAGCAATTCCCCCGCCCCCAACCACCTCCATTGCTTCAGCTCGACTATTCTTTGCTCATCATTTCTTTGCAACCTTTTGCTCCGACCGAGTCTTGTTTCCTTCCCTGCCAGTAAAAAACCAACCTCGGACCCTGAATTTTTAAAGCTTGTTTTTCCGCCAAGTCTTTTATCAAGCTTGCCCTTCCTCGCTGCTTTTTTTTTTGTTACTGCATCATCCGACCTCAAACTTCAACTACGAACTTGAGCTGAAAAAGTGTCAAACTCGCATCGCATCGCATCGTACCCCAACCAACCATACATACAACCAACATAACCCATCGACAAGACCATCGAACAACTTCCAACACACACACAAAAAAAACACAAAAAAAACACAAAATGACCTACACACAACAACCGCCCGCCAACAACGCCATGACGGTCGTCGAGCAGCCCAAGCCCGCCCACGTCTCGGTCGGCACGAAGCCAGGCGATATCGAGATGGCGCAGCCTGGCGTCGCCCCAGCGATGGGTAGGTTAGGTTTCTCGTTGAATTCCCACATCCTTCCTCTTCATCCCAAAAGGAACAATATACTAACCTCACCACCATCCAAACAAACAGACCCCATGCGCCCCCACGATGACGCAACCATCGGCCTCCGCGGCGGTGATCGCGGTGGCATGTGTCCCGGCCGCTTCTGCTTCTGCATTCCGTGCCCGATACCGTGCGATTGCTGCTTCATTCCTCTTTAATGAAGAAAAAGGAACCGAACCGATGGACAGACGCGCGACGACTGCTTCGGGTTTAAGCGGATGACCCATACGCAGATGATGAGACATACGATTACGCTAAAAGAGATGGATGGGTTGTCTAATGATGATTGACGGATGGATGGATGGATGAAGGATGATAATGATGATGATACCACTACGCTTTTCTTGCTTGTTTGGTTGCTTTTTGTTCCCCTTAGGCGGGAGGATGACGGGTTGATGTTAAACGCGAACCGGGCACCGCTTGTGCAGATACGACACATCGGGACGCTTGGCTGTATGGTTCTCGTTTCCCTTTTCGGAGACTATGGTTGGGAGAGATGTACACGAACGAGGCTTATGGCTTTACCTTCCCCGTTTGGAGAAGGAGTGGATGGACTTCGACAGCTCGCTTTGCGGCGAATGTGTTATGTTGTCCTTTCAGTTCTTTCGAGACAGACACTGCTCAAGCTCGGTATTGACAAAGGAAAGATAATGAACATATACACGTTTGACTCTCATATATGGCCCTACTGCCCTGGTGTTCTTTAGCCCTCCCTTTCAAAAGACTGACTGATAAGATGTAGATGCAATAGCCCCTCACCGTGCCTCTGCCTAACGTCTTGACCATCGTGGTTTGGCACAACCTTCAAAAGCTCATCCGGCCATGTAAACAAGAATTCCCGCGGGGGAGTGTTGCCAGGGAAACATATGCCACTGGCCCAGCACTGAGTGCGTAAAGCTATTGTCGGTTCCACACCCTGTGATGCTTCGCTTTGGATGCCCCCATCATCAATGTCAACTCCTATCTCCGCATATTGGTATGAAGGGCGGTTGATATAGTTGAGGTTATTCGTCTTGGTATCCCGTGCCTCCAAAGGATTCGTCTTCAATTAATTTCACAGTCTAAGTGAATACTAGACGCGATACCGTGACTTGTACTCTAGTATTACCGAGTACGTTTTCGGGAGGAAACACGAAGACTGCCCGATACAACGACTTATCTTCTGGTACATTGGGATCCCAAATGCGTCCGAGTCTAACGGATTTGCCCGGTAGAATCCCGTAAATCGGGTTCTTAACGGATAAGATACTGTGAAGCATTCATGTTCGATACTCCTTGGATGGTTTGCTCTTTTTTGTTGCTGAGCACCTCGCCATTCAGAAGGAACAAGGCTATTGTCGATATTATGATGCTATGGCCTTGACGCTGAAGTTCTAGAGGTCCCAGTCGAACCGGGAAGCGGCAGCAGTTACCCATGATAGCAAGCCTGTCCAATGGAACACTTTGATATTGCCCTTTCCCCAATGATTTTTGCGAAATGTGCTACTCTTACCCCCCCGACCGCTGGTTACATCTCTTGGACTGGTGCATTGAATGGCTTTTTCAATGTCTAGTAACATGCAAAGCCACTTCATTCTTTTTGGGCACGAGCTCAAGCCAAGGCCCCGCAACTCTCGAGACACCGAGACACAGAACTCAAAGGCGCGTTTAGACAAGTTTCTCGAGCTTATACAGAGCTCCCCCGGTACAGTGCCAAAGCTTTCCCGGTCAAGTCTTATCGTTGCCTTGATATCCTTGAGCTCGGGTGCATGTCTTGATTGAAGCTTCATGCTCTCCAAAGAAAGAACATTCTCCTAGAATGGCTGGATATCGACCAACATGTCGACAATGGAGCAGTCATGCTTCTGGGCAATCCTTGAGTGTGTCTGTCTCGAATCGTCGGCGGAAAAGCCGTCTTCCATAGCTTGGGTTTGCTCGCAGACGCAGCTTGTACTTTGTAGGTCCTGGTAATCTCTTCTGTGTCTTCGGGTTTTCATTCACGAATCCGAACGAGATGGACAAGGACAGGAGAGAGGAAAGGACGGCACTGGAGGGAGAAGTTTCTTTCCTATGGCGGGGTTGCCACATCGTTGCGAGACTTCTCCCTCATGGTCTGGTTATGCGGGCTTTCGATTTCTGGTGGAGGGGGACCAATCAGTAACAATGCATTCGAGAGTGTGAGGAGGGAAACTGAATTCTCGATCCTACCTCGAACGAAAGAGAGCCTGTCCAATCAAACAAAGCCGTGGCAAACAACGTCGGTTAGGAGACGAGACAGGATGCTGATCATAGCGAGAGGTTTCGATAGGGTTTGAAGTTGTCAAGCTGCGAGTCCGGAGAAAGATTGAGGAGCAGGATTGAAGAACAGGATTGAAGAACATGGTTGAGGAACAGAATTGAGGAACTGGATTGAAGATGACAGTCGAGGATGAGAGATAAGAAACTGGGATGCTATCACGCTCTCGTGATATTTTGGTGAATTAACGATAACGCACTACCTAATATCCGCGATAAGGGAGAAGTCGCTATCTTCCCGTCCCAGGCTTCCGCATCTTGTCATGCTCTGCGTCCCTTTGCATTCCGGCTTATCACATTTCGGTCAGCTTCCCATCAAGTGTTGTCAAGTAAGGGTTTAGACTGCTAACGCCGTTCTCCCAAATAAAATCCCAAAATTTCCTTTTAACGTTTTCTTCCACATAACATGTTCAACATCTCACCACTCGCATCATCTCATACATTTCACTTACAACCTCCGCATTCCCTCATTTGCTACTACCACCTCCCACAACCAGCTAACACCTCAACACCTCAACCCCCCTCCCGTCCATTCCCAAATGCCAGACCTAAATATACCTAAACATATTCTCCCTAACCCCCCTCTTCATGGCCACCGGCTTCCCATCCTCATACTCCACCCCGGCCGCCCCTCCTTCGCCCGCCATATCCTCCATGCGCATCCTTAACTCCTCATCAATCTGCGCCTGCGTCTTCCTTTTTGGCTTCTGCTGCTCCGCAAACGCTCCAGGGCCCGTCCTTCTACCACTCAATCCCGTTGACGCCGTGATATCCGGGGAGGTTGAGTGAGAGGTAGATGATGTTGAAGGCGTAGATTTGGATGTTGAACCGGTGAAGGTGGAAGTGTTGAAGGTTGAAGTGGATGTTGTAGAAAACGGGTTAACAGCCGTAGGAGCAGGACGCGGTTGCGTCTCCAACGTGAAGCTGGGGATGGAAGCGCCGCCCACGGACAGGTTAGGCAGTGATCCCTCGCGGATATCAGCGGTGGAAAACCCGCCGGCTGTGGCGATGGGTTGTTGTCCCAGTCCAGTACTTGAATCCATCGGAATTGTGGCACGTCCCAAGTCCCGAGCCCGGTGAGCGTCCTTCGGGGAGGCATTATCGGGACTGTTGCTCCCGGCACTGGATTCCTTCTCGCTTTTGCCTCCTCTTCCACTTCCACTGGTGGCTTTGCCGGCGCGCCCCCGTGAACTCTTCGCTTTGCTGGAAACACCCGGAAACTCACTAGTACGAGCCGTATCCCTCCCCGCCCGTCCGGCTTCCCACCCATCACTGGCGTCCGCTTCGGCCCTAATCCCTTCCCACTCCTCTGGATGTGCCACTGCCTTGGCGCTCTTGGTGTCCTTGGAAGCGATACGTTCAGCGTGGATACCCTCCCATTCTTCGGGGTGTTCCATGGTTTGTTGGACTGTATGTTTAAGAGAGGGGAGGATTGTGTGGCGGGTCTATTACGAAACGAAACAGGATATTAATTGCTGCTGCTCAAAAGCACATAATCAGTCGTGGTGAGGAAGGCTTACCGAGGCGGACGATAACGGCTCATCCCCCTTGTCAGCCGTCGGCATTCCACCGGATTGCAATTTTTGACCGACGGAAATGAAGCCTTTTCCAGCGGACTGCTTGGACTTGCGTGTGCCGCCTGTCTCGAGGTCTGTGACTATTCCCCTCCGAGAGATGATGGAGATCCGGAGGGGAGCGGTGGGGTGTATGGTACCAGGTAGGCGGGTGAGGAGGCGTGACATTTTGAGTGTGATTTGTGTTATTTGTTGTTGAGTGAACGTAGTGCTGAATAGAGTCGTGGTATCGTGTTGGGTGATAATGGAGGTGTGTGAGATGCAGCAACGTCTTGGCGCCTTGGGAATAATATTTGGTAACGCTTAATGGCAATACATGGAGTTGTGACGAGCAGTAACCGTCATTGAGGTGGTGATGTCATATCCCGATGCACCATCCGCCACTCGATAAGCTGATAAGGACTAGGGTCCACAAATTGCCCTTTTCATCCCAACTTGAGCACCTTGACGGCCAATTGAGCTGGGGGGCGATTCGGACTTTTTGTCCACCAATTGTTTTGCAATTCATAAGAGACGCACAAGCATTGAGAGTGGACAACAAAGATTTAACAATGTGTATGTAAGAATTATCAACTAGTCACTACCAAGACAGTCAGGATTACCTAGGTGTACCATCAACACCAAACTCAAAAGAAACACCTTCCACCCCGTCCATCCAACACCACCTTCAATATGTACATCACCTTTTCATCATTCATTCATAATACAATTACATGGCAGCCATGAAAGCAGCCAGGGCATAAAACACCAAGAAACTCGCAAATGCAACCTCTTAACCAGACTGGTACATGCCGACAGCATAAACGTGGGGGTTCAGCTGAGTCAAGTTGTAAGGAGTGACATAAAGATCCTCATCCGTCAAGACAAGGAAGATAGTGCCGTTGATAGCCGGGTTGCCATCAAAAGTGCTGATATCGGGCTGGATCGTGTACGCGCTGTTGCCCTTGATGTCCTCAAGAGCAGAGTACGTGACATTGAGCTGCGAGACCCAAGCGGCGAACTTGGGATCCCCGGCCTGAGTGTCGGTAACGTAGCTGTTGTTGGGGCCGATGGGCTTGCCGGGCTCGTCCCACTCGAGAAACACCTGACGGCCGGGGTACGAGAGGGGCATGGAGCGGTTGTGCGTGATGCCGGGAGCGCACGAGATGCCGGTAGAGTTGGACTTGGTGCAGTCGTCGTTCTCCCCAATGTCCCTGTACGAAGCAGTGTTGGCGTAGCCGGCGTCCGTGGTCTCGTTCCAGACGCTGGAGCCGTTGATGCGGAAGGGGTTGGGCTGGTTCAGGATGTGTAGAGCAGGATAGTTCTGCCAGATCAGACGCGTATTGTTCTCGGGGCAGGAAGAGATGTAGGGAGCGAGAAGAGTCCAGGCCCAGGACTGAGGAATGCCGACCTCGAACCACTCGGGCATGGGGAAGAGACCCTCGAACTGGCGGAAGATCATCTGCTGACGAGCCTCCGTGGTGATGGACTGCAGCAGCATCTGACCGACGTCGTGCGCGTTGAGGTGGTTGAGGAAGCCGTACACACCGGCCTCACCGTAGCGAGTGACCTTCTGGCAAAAGTCAATGAACTCGTGCACGTTCATAGCAGGGTAGTTGTAGGTGCACTCCTTGGGAGCAGAGGGGCCAAGCATGTTGCTGAGGAGAGTGGCGTGGCCGAGCTCCTGGTTGGCCATGAACTCGATCAAGTGACGGTCCTCAGCAGTGAGGCCAGCCTCCTCGAAATCCTCAACCGAGAAGCGGTCGAGACCCCAGTGGAAGAGGTCGAGCTCAATATATTCCTGGTGAAGACCCAGAGCAATGGACTGGTAGTCGAAGTCGGAAAGCATCCTGTAGACGGGAGCAGAGCCGTTGGTTCCGACACCGCCAGCGGGGGTGTAAGGGGCAGGCTGGGGAGCGTGGAGCTGCCCGTCGCTAGGGTACTTGAAGGCGTCGGGCCCGGGGGGAAGGGCCGGGATCGAAGGAGCCAGGACCGAAGTCGACAAGGCGCCCGTGGTCGTGGGTGGGGGTCCGGTGTAAGGACCGTGCGAGGTTACATTGGTAACGGGCTCGACCGGGGCCGTGATCATGGGGACCGAGAAGGTAGTGGTGGGCGCCGAGTAGACGGGAGCGGGAGCGGCGAGCGCACTAGCAGCGAGGCCGAGGAGGCCAACGCCTGCTGAGAGTTTGAACCCGGCCATTGTAACTGTTGTGGTGTGGTTGACGAGTGTCGAACGGGAGCGAACACTATAAGAATGCTCAATGTCGAATGCTGGGCGACTTGATTTGGAAGAACGAAATTTGGGTTGAACTGGACGGAGGTTCCGCAAGTTATATGTTCTGTATCACAGCCACGCAAAAAGCTTCCCGGAGGATTTGCACCGTCGTCACCAAGGGTCCTGCCGTGGCAAAAGCTGGTACCTGAGGTGACCAAGGACATCTATCGGGTGTGCCTGCGAGGTTGAGCTGCTGTACCATCATCACATCGATCCTCTTTGATGCCCAGGGCTCCTGCCAACCACTCAGTGTAAGTCCAGCCAACCAGGGTGTCCGGCTGTTGTGCCCGCCCAGCGAGCTTTCCCCGAAGAGTGTCTCTGTTGACTTTTTGTCTTTCCCTGTGAGAGGTTACGCCAGCATCCGCACCCGGCCAGGCTTGAAGATTTGCAACCGTGGACCCGTGTGCAAGATGGCAAGCAAGGCCACTGGTATCACTGCGTCATGGACGGTCATAGAGATGGCCAGGCCAAATTCTCGATTGGTAGTAGCGGGCGTTTTGCTTTGTTCTCAGCTTATGCCCGATGAATGGCCTTGTTCAACATGTCTGTAACCTGGAAACGGACGTTGCACCGGCAACCTCCCTCTGGACGATATGATTCCCCTTTTTTCCCCTGGAAGAGGGAAAACAGCCGAACCATCTTCTTCATCAAGTGGTCCGATGTGAGTCGCAACTGAGTTTACGTCGCAAGCTTGACACGGATCGGAAAAAAAAAAGGGTATGTACTATCGAGCTGTGTGTACCTGCAATAGTGTCCAACGGGAGGAAGCTTTGCCCCGTATGATGGAGGTTCGTTGAACATTGGATTAGGGAAATTGAGGCTCTTCATACTAGTGGATGGACGGGATGGGCAGAGGCCACGCAAGCTCGAGTCTCTTGATTGGACGCCATCCAACCTGGAAGTTTTGGTATCATTTGGGGGGGCAGCTGGGACGGTGATCGGTCGGAAGATGGGAAAGGTGGGGGTCGGTACCGGAGAGAAAGCTCAAAGGGTTTGGTGAAGAGAGAAACAAAACAAAAAGAGTCATGACGATATGATGATGTACCTCTTGTACCTGCTTGCCAGGGGGGTTGCAGTGGTGCAATTGGGGCTCTCCGGTGCCGCCCCAAGCGACTGCCGACAACTGCCAAACAAGCCATTTTGTTTCCTTCCTTCAACTTCATTGACGGAAAGAGAAACATCCATGAACCGTAGATGCTCTTCAAAGTCGCCAACAAAGCGTACATGGGCGCAAGACAAGCCTGAGACGGATTCACGGTAATCTCCAACGATCAGCATTATCCTTAGCAGCTGCTTGGGTTGGTTATTTGAGAGGATGGTCCAGACTATGTGTATACCGGAACATGGGATCTTAACATGTTCTAATACCCTTGGGGCCCAAAACTCGCTCATTGCTGATAGTGTTCGTTAAGCATACTGTGTAAGAGAACCGGAAGGCCTGGGACTTTGCAGATGAGTGACTCGATTGAGACGATAACAATCGTTTCTACAAACTGAGGAGGACCCGTACCCGGAGTCACTTCAATTTGCGTGCCAAGCATTTGGTGCTGACGATCCGGTAGCACCCGGAGGTCCTGCCGGCAACCAGGTCCGAAAGACCCACCCTCTCGGCCCGTAGGAGGATACCTGTCGGGAACAGCCCCGGATGAGGTTCGGACATACCTCAAAGAGGAAATAGTGACAGTTGGCGAATGAGTTCTTATGCATAGTGATATTAAAAACACAGCAGTCGAACATTCATAGTCTTCACCCCGCAAACCCTGATGAATGCAGGTGACGATTCGAGACTACGACATGGGGAACACCACCTTTGAGAACTCAATTCCCAGAGAGACCGGTAACAAAATTCTCACGGGAACTTGGACTCGCCATGTCTTGGACGCGCCAGTCCTTACCATACCTGGCATGGCCACAAAGCAAACGTCGAGCGGCATGATAGATCCCTCCCTTTTACCGGTTCGGATCCGCGCCCTTCTCGATAAACAAAACAACCGCATCCTCCATCCCTTTCGACACCGCCGCATGCAGCGGACTCGTCCCCTTCGAATCCAACTTGGTCACGTCGGCGCCCTTATTAACCAACAGCGTCACCGTATCCATCCTTTCGCCCTCAATTGCGCAATGGAGCGGCGTCCGTCCCGTGCTATCATGCGCATTGATATCGCCTCCCTTGTTAATCAGAATCTCCAAGATTTTATTCTGCCCCTTCATCGCCGCCATGTGCAACGGCCCCGACGGCGGTCCCAGCGGGAACACAGGGTTACCCACCACCCCGCCGCCTCCAACCTGGTGAAACTTGGGCGGCGGCACCGGCGGAATCACCTTGGGCTTCTTCATCCTAGCATACCGTTCCGACTGCGTCTCCAGCGCGCGGCCACCGGACTGCAACCTTCGATACCTCCGATAGCTGGCAATGGCATCCATGTTGTTCGGATCCAAATCGTGGTTGTGCTCCTCGCATCGCACTTCGATAAACCACTTGCTCGCGTGCCGCTTCTTGCACACCAACTTCATCTTGGCCGGACACCCGATCTTGTGCGTGGGGCGCTTGCGGATGCCTGTGCCGCTGTTCTTGCACGTGCCACCGCGGTCGCACATCAGGTCGACCCGCACCACTTCGGACCCCTTGGCGTACTTGCCGCCTGGGTTTTTGGCTTTGGCGCACCCGGATTGGACGAGCATGTAGCCCTGGCTGATGGCGTACTCCATCACGGAACTCATGGCTTGCTCGCGCGTGTCGTAGGGTCCCAGCATCAGGTTGGGACGGACAGACGGTAGACGGAGCGGGGTGATGGGTTGCACCAGAGGAGCTATGTAGCCAGCTGAGCCAGGGAGGTTTCCGTTCGCGTCCGGAATTTGGTTCTGGCCGTCCGCAGTGTTGGCGGTTCCGTCGCTGCCGCCGTCGGGCTGGGGCGTGTCGTTGTTCGCGCTGACATCCTTCATGGTCTGGTCCTCTTGGTCTTCGTCCTCCTCTTCCTGTTCCTCCTCCTCCTCCTCCTCGTCGTCGTCGTCGTCAAGCATCGTCTCGTCTGGGGTGCCATTGGCGGCCCCCTGCTCTTGATGCTGTTGCTGCTGCTGGTGTTGAACTTGGAAGGCCGTCAACGGGTTATGGGCGTAGAATTTATTTTGCTGTTGCTCTTGCTGCAGTTGGTGGAATTCCTGGAGAGTCAGTCCCCTGCTACGTTGAGGCCTTGTCTTAGCCTCTTGTTCAGCCCGCTGCTGTTCCCGTTCCAGTGCCTTCCTCTCCAGCCATGCCTGTTGCTCGGGTGTCAAGTTCTTCTGCGGTGGGTTGAACTGGGCTGCCCCTAGACCCGAGTTCAGCTGTTGTTGGGAGGGTTGTTGTTGTTGTTGTTGTTCTTGTTGTTGTTGCTGCTGCTGCTGCTGTTGCTGCTGCTGGGCTTGTGCTTGGTACTGTTGCTGCTGCCCGTCGGTCTCGGGAGACTTGGCATTCTGAAGCCATTGGTGTTGGTTTGGATAGTTTGCCTGGGCACCCCAGTACGCATTGCCGGACAGCTGCTGATCACGCAGGATCTCTTGGGGAGTTCGAGGTTTCTGGGTAGGCAGGATCTGGTGGTATAGGGGAGCAGAGGTTTGGAGAGCCAACTGTTGCAACTGCGACTGGGTGTGAGGCGCGAAGAGGTTTGGTAGCTGTTGCTGCTGGGGTTGATGTTGATGATGTTGTTGCGCTTGTTGCTGTGGTTGTTGTGATTGCTGTTGTTGTGGTTGGTGCTGCTGTTGCTGCTGAGCAGATCGCTGGGGTGGGATCGGAGGAGGGTGGATGGGGGTCTCGACGCGGTTTTGGCGCTGGGGGGTCCGGCTGGCGTTTTGCTGTTGTTGACTTTGGTGTTGATTTGGCTGTTGCTCTTGCTGCTGCTCTTGCTGTTGCTGTAGATGCTGATCCTATCCACAGGCAGAGAGGGTGGTCAGCATGGGGGAGTCTCTTCTTCTCCAAGTCAAATAGATGACTTCATAAGTATTTCCATACCGTGACCTGGAACTGCTGGGCCAGGAAGCTATTGCCGGAGTTGCCAGACATGGTGGTGGTGGTGGTGGCAACGAAAAGAGTGTGCCCGCTTTGTTCTTGTGGGTTGGTATCTGGCGATAGATGGCAGAGGCACGGTAAAAGCACAGGCAGGAGAGGACGATATCCGGAGAGTCAGATTTGTTTGTGACTAGGGGCCCAGCCACGTCGCCCGCTGAATACGGCCAATCGTATGCAGAGCCGTGCAGCTCGTGGTGGGGCATGTGGCTTGTCCAACTATATGCACGGATCTCCTTGCTCTCGTCCGCATATTTGCCTATCGACCAAGCCTCCTAAACCGCAGGCGCCATCGCTTCAGCGGCCACAGCGTCTCAAGATGCAACTAGGTGCCACTTCCAGGTTCCCATGCACGTCCAAACAGGAATGTCGGGTCTTCTCTTGTTTTTTTTGAGTTTTGACCAAACTTTAACTTCATCCTCTTCCTTCTCTTTTCAAACTTGTTCCATTTGACAACAACAATTGCGCACTCGGATTACAAAATCTCCAGCTCTCCCAAGACCTACACCAATGATGCTGTCTAGCCCGTCGGGCGGGATTCCCACGGTATTCAGCATGGTGCCGCTGCAGCACACAGTCGACGACGATGAGCAGCGTGACGACTACTCTTCGACCAACACACAGCGTCATATCAGGCCGCTTTAGGAGATTCAAAGATTTCGAAGCTAAAATCTGGTTCCTGTCTCAACGGTAAAGGCACAAGTGTGCATTTGCTTCAACAAAGGGTCAGACCTTTGTCTCCTTTGTCGTATCTTTTCTGCCCCAGTCCGTTTCCTGATGGCGCTCGGGATGGGACTCTATTGTCTCCAAAGTTGAGGTTTTCCGGATGCGGCCCATCATCTCCCGAATGCTTCTTCCCCAAGACGCCTTTGTGTCAATTTCAACCTTGTTGTTGAGCTGTCGAGCTGCCCTCAATCTACCTTCATTTCCTATTGTCAACCATCCCTTTGCTGTTCCATGTCGAACCCTCAAATCTGGACTAAATCTTCCTGCTTTTTTCGTTTGCCTTGCTCAACGTATTGGCAGGACCAGCAGCCAATGTCCGACTTATTGCCTTCAGGAATTGCCCTTTGCGTTCATAATGCCGCCAAAGAGAGGTGCTGCGAAAGGTGCTGCGAAAGGTGCTGCGAAAGGTGCCGCGAAAGATGATGCGAAAGCTGCTGCGAAAGCAAAGCGGGCACTGGATGCGCTCAGGAGGAAACATACTGACTTTTTCCATTACTACCGAAGAGGCGAACTGAACAAGACTACACGGAGGAAGGTTAAACTAGCAAGCCAACGGCATGATTTGGGAGTATCTCATGAAGCGGTCCAGGATGAACCATTGCCCTCGATACCGCTACAACGCTATGTTTCCTACTACCATGAAAGAGAAGAGCTCAAGAAGGCGGAGGATTACGAAGAGAGTGAAGACGAAGACGAACGGACCAAGCCTCAATGAAGAACGTTCAAGGGACTGGCCAAGGACATGTACGAAAAGGGAGCCGGTTTGCACTTTTGCAAGATCCTCGGGGCTGGCGGCATGGGGATAATCTGTGTTTTCGTCAGCTACTACAAGAACCAATCACCAACGTTCTGGACGGTAAAGAGGGATACAGGGCACCTGTCGGAAATTGTCAAGGAAAAGGAAACCACATTGGTTAGTGCTTATAACATTGCTCACTGTTCATATGGCTTCGACTTTTCGGGCATTTACTAACCGGTGGCGTGACAATCAGAGATTCCTCCGCGCGCCTCACATTGTTCAGGTCTTCGATTCTTCTCTTGCGGAAGACAGGGAGGAAGACAGGTAGGAAGACGGAGATGAAGATGGAGACGAAGACAATTGGCCGCCGCCGCCGTCGTCCAAGCGACCAAAAACTGGGCAAGCAAAAATCGAGCGAACCCAAGCTGAAGTACGAAAGGAGAGTCGTGCTGCCCGAACAGGGCAAAAGGCCGCGTCCATTGCGAGGAAGGCCGGTACAGCGGTGCGTCAGCGTCAGACCGGGCCTACCGACCAAGTAGATCAGGTTCCTAAGAGCATGGTCATGGAATACCTGATCAGGGGTAGCCTTTACAGGTGGTTCGACAAGCTGGGGAAATTGAAATATCAGAAGGAACCAGACCTCTGCATTCCCAATCGAGTTCTGTGGGATATGATGGCGTGCTGTAAGTTGCCCCCTACAGCCTCCCATATACTATATACTACACACTAACGAATGCTTTGCAGTCATGAAAATGTGCATGGCCATGGAGTATCACCCTCTACAAGTTCACCCTGGAGTTAAGGATGGCGGGTACATGATACCGGAGAAAGCAGGTGTGCCACCCGGAACCGGTTTGGTTCACTTTGACATCGATCCTCAGAACGGTAGGCTTCACATTTGGTTAAAATTCTTGCAATTCATGAACTAGGATGCTGACGGCCATGAACTCAGTTCTAATTGGAGATTTTGATTGGGAGAAGACGACACGCAAGGCTGCCTCAACTCATCCGCAGTTCGAAACGATGACCGACAAACACGATAGGACGCCCATCTTCAAGCTGATCGACTTTGGGCTCGCCTGTGAGATGAAACCTGGCGATCCGAACCGCAGGGACCTGTTAGTATACATGAAGTGTTTGAGGATTTTGATGCTTTTCGATGTCCGTCTGAAGCTTACTCCTCGTTGATGCAGGGAAAACCTCTTGGCATCGTCGGAAATATGGCAAGCCGGGTTACTATGTCCCAGTACGTGTTTATGTTCTCCATGTTGTCTGATGAATAACCTGTAATGGTGACACTGACACCTTTTGCCCTCCCCGTTCAGGAACAATTTACCAGGGAATGGCACGCGGTTGTGGATTCACCCGATGTCCAAAACGCGCGGGTAGCTGGGCAATACAGCTGGAAGTCCAATCTCTGGCAATTCGGAATGGTAAGTCCCATTCTCCGCATCTTCCTCATCTTTTGAGAAGCGATAACCTCGTCACTAACCCGCGACCCATGCTACCTTGATCAACCGTAGATCATGCACGTAGCCATAACTCTCCGGTGGAATCCAAAGCATACCATCCACAACCCGGGACGCGTGAACTTGATATGCAGAAACGACAAACGGCTAGAAGAGCAGACAATGGAGCGTCTCCCAACTTATGGCGCCCACTTGCTTGACCAGCAATACGACCAAGTGCCCCTCCGGCTCCGCCACCTGGTCGCCCGCTGTCTGTGCGAGTATCCCAAACATAGGCCAAGTTTCGAGGAGCTTCACGCCGAGATCCAGCGTGCGTGGGATAATGAGAATAAGGAGGAAATGGAGGCGGCGAGACAGTGGTGTCAAAGGCACTTTGAGAGGCCGCCGAACCCGTCCCCACCGCCGTGGATGCAAGTGGAAGATGTAAGTTTTTGTTTAGCTTTTTGCCTCGAATATTACGTCGAAACGGGAAATGGAGTGTGAAGAGTTACTAACCAAGCCTTTTTTGTTTTGGCGTACAGTGGGCGAAGCAAAAGGATATCTTGGAGCTTGACGAATACCTGAAGCAATGATGAGGCACCCCTTTTAAAAGAGCCTGGACAGAAACCTTGGCTGGGTGGTCTTTGTCCACCATGTTGTACTTAGATGTACAATCACGTGACAGTCATTGCACGGAGTTTGAAGTTTTGTATTATACTGCTTTTCGTTTTGGTCTTTATCTATTTTTTTCCCGTTTCAGTTTGTCTTGCAACTCTAGCGTAAATACACCAATGCACTGTAACTTCCAGATCCATGACGTTTGTCTCGACAAGAGCTGCCTGCATGATGCGATTCAAGTTCCAGCCCAGAATTCAAAGAGAAACACCAATGACCTTGATCTTGACCGGACAGCGGAAGCTGGCAGCTGGCAGCGTAGACGTGAACTGCCCGACATACGTATTCTGGCACGTGAAACAACAACCGGTGAACCCGAGGATAATCGAGATGGGCCATTACTTCAGTTACATGATGTCATGGTTCCTGTCCCAGCTTTGGCAGTGCTTGCCCCAGTGAGTGCCCCTTTGCAATCCAACCAATGGAATAACAAGGATAAGTGGGTCAACGTCTGCACAGTCGTCATGGCAGCGGGCATCAATGAACATCATCGACCCCAATTGACCCCATCGCGACTGAAAGCAATGGTTTATAAGTAAAGGATGGGAATGGTTTGTTCTAGGAAAAGGAGTTCCAGACCATTCACCAACAATCTGCATGAGAAAGCCATCATCAAAACGACCATTATTAACAAACTCAACCGATAAACACCACACCTAAACCCAAATCAAAATGTCCGCCATCAGACTCTCCGCTTCCGCTCTCCGCCCCGTCGCCGCGCGCCGTGTCGTTCCCGCATCCCGCGTTGCCTTCAACCAGATCCGCTCCGTCTCTTCCAACGGCGACGAGCTCGGTGGCGTCCAGGGGTCAGAGCCCGCTACCAAGCCTAACCGCTACAACGTGTACGTACCCTTCCAATCTTCCAACTTATTCACATATAGGTGCTAACAAACCATAAAAAAAAACAGGAGAGCCGGCACAATCACCGCCATCGGCGTCCTCGCCGCGGGCGGCTACATGCTTTTCAAGAAGGGCGAGGAGAAGAAGACTTCGCCGCTGGGTTCTAGTCAGTAGGGGGATTCTGTATCGGATGCGATAATATTGGAACGAAGAGACAGGGAAAGGAATGCGCGATCGGGGTAATGGGAGGAAGGTTGGAACTGGGAATGTCATGCATGGAACAGGTTTCCTGACAACGGATCGCGCACCGCTGCCAGGAATGGGAGGATGCGGCACGGTATGATACCTAATGAATCATGAATACATTTGCATCAAACAAACACACCTCTTTATTTATCGGCTTCGATGCCATTTGTTAGGTCTTGAGCTGTCTCAGGCTGTTTTGAGTTCCTGTCGTGACATCAAGCGGATGTTCAGCGCCCGCCGGCCGGATAGTTTGTACCACCCCACTTCTCAACTGCCGGATCCCGAAATCGCGGCCCCACTTTCCGTCTGGGTGCGCCGGATCCGAGCCGAGGTCGGTAATCTGTTTTCTCCAACTCGCGGCGCCGGAATGGGCCGACTACATACCGCTTTTTCTCATTCGATTTGGATACCCCAAGGGTATAGCGGGCCGCCATACCTTATCTGGGCACATAAGCGAGTGCCAGCCAGCTGTGCACCCCCATGTATGGCCACGTTACACGTATCCACTCTAGCTTGCTTGAGTTAAGCATGGCAGTCGCAGACTCGCAGTCATCTAATCTGACAAATCTCATGTGATAAGCCGCCATCTGCCCTTATCCTTGTCCCGGCCGGCATTGGTTCCCGACTCCAGAGCCCGCCTGCCTGCCAACGCATAGATCGCCTCCACTGCTCCGACCTCCAAGTTCAACTTTATCAATCGGGCATCTCTTTTCGCAACATATCCTAATCCCACTCATCTTTTTTCACCAACACACATACCTTACTCAAAACACCATCACCACCAATAACCCACCCAACATGTCAACCGACCCCGCCGCCGCCGCCGCCCCCGCAAAAAAGGGCTACCTAACCGTCTTCGCCCTCCCCACCGACCCCTCCTTCGTCACCTCCCACGACATCTTCAACAAATGGTACAACCAAGTCCACATCCCCGACATTTTGAGCGTCCCCAGCTTCCGGTCTGCCATCCGCTACGCCCGCGCCGGCGTCGTCCCCTCCAACCCCGCCCTCTCGTCCACGGCCAATGACGTCACCTACCCGAAGGATGCCAAGTGGGAGTATTTGGCCGTGTATCTGGTGGATGACGTGGAGAAGGCGAGGAAGTACCCGGATAGCGGGTTTTATCACGTTCCGTTGGAGCATGAGATGTTGCCTGCTGAAGGGCAGGTGATGGACATGGCGAAGTGGGAGATGGGGTTCTGGGAGGTTGTGGCGGAGAGTGCTAAAGAAGAGAGCGGTAAGTCAAGTGTGCTCTTTTTTTTTATTTTATTTTTTTTTTTGGCTTTTTTTTATTATTATTATTATTTTTTTTATTTTATTTTTATTTTTTTTTTATTTTTTTTGAGGGTATGGCATGAACTGGTGGGTTTTGAGAGGGTATGGACGAGAAGGATTGAGGGAAGTGAACGAGAATGGGGAACATCAACGGGTGGATTGGAAAATCAGCTGGATGGGAGCATCTGTGGTCATGCGTGCACTTTCATTCCCAGCATGATGGATGGATGGATGGATGGATGAATGGGTCAAATACTGAACTGATGGAAACCGGCCAACGCCGCAATGAGCCCCCCAACTGACAAGCCACGACAGACTCCCAAAAGCAAACAGACATCATCCTCGTCCCCGTGGACTCCTCCGACATCCCAGGCTACGACCTTCCCGGCGCCCACCCCTCCGCCGTCCTCGACTACTCCCGCAAGGGATGGGAAGGCCCTGATCCCGTTCGCTCTACCCTGCTCAAGTTCATTGCCCCTGTGCCGGGCGGAGATGGCACGGGTTATAAGCAGTATTTGGCTGTGGTATGTGTTCTCTCTTTCTCTCTCTCTCTCTCTCTCTCTCACACACACACGCACACAGAAATCTTGATCTGTCACGTTCAGGCTTTGCTACATATGTACTTGACTTTCGATGTCTTTGATGGTACAAGATTGGAGCTAACACAAGGGAACAAAATAGCACGAAGTGGAGCCAGACACAGAAGCGACTGTCAAGCCCGAGTTTAAGACGGTCAAGTATAAGCTTTTGGGGAAGTTTGGGGCTTGAGAGCCTACAAATAATGATGGCAGCAGTTACGAGATACTCATCATGAAGTCTAGAGGTTTTGACTCCCGTCTTGACTATAATATCATGACTTCTTTTATTTTTTTTGAGTTGGCTGTCAGCATCATACCGTCATAATCTTTCTCACCCGATGAGACGAAATAGTCCACTCTCGCCCTATGTCACAGTTCCTTTGGATTTTGGAAGAGGATAGAAGGAGAGTAAGTAAGCATGTTCTCTAACGTCTTATACAAAAAGGATACTTCCACTTCCAGTACTACAAATTGCACCGTTGACCTCAAAGGTCTTTTCCACCTCTGTTTCACTCTGGATATAGGATAATAACCTTTCCAATCGGGACCGTCGCCCTCCCCAACTAGACCATCCTTTCTCTACCTGGTGGAATCTCTCCCCATAAAAGGCAAGAGAGGAACCCCACGAGTTCCCAAAGCCAAAACACGACATATCAGGTCCAGCACCCTCAACAACTCCTGCGAGTTGGAGCTTTACTTGAACTTGGGCAGTTGGTAGATATCATCGGGATCTGTTTTCCATATCTTTGTCAGCGTTTTTTTCCCCCCGAAATTTCACCTAGGACGCTCAGGAAACTTACCCTTCCCCTCATTCCCAATAAACTCCCTCACCTCCTTCACCCTCGTATCAACCTCACCCAACAACTCCTCCAGCTTCCCCTTCACCTCCCCATTCTTCTCCGCACCCCGCTGCAACGCCCACTTCGCCACATCAAACCGACTGACCCGATTCCTCAACATCATATCGAACGGCGTGGTCGTGCTTCCCTCTTCTTGGTATCCCTCGACATCCATACGCTCCGCGTTCTCCCTTCCAAATAAAATTCCCTGCAACTCGGTCGGGTAGCCGTGATAGTTGAACAAGACCGGCCTGTCGGCAGTGAACATCTCGATGAACTTGGGCTTGGACAGAGAATGCGGGTGCTTGGACTCTTCGATGAGGATCATCAAGTCCGTGACGTTGATGACGCGGACCTTGAGGGCAGGCGCGATAGAGCGTAGGAGTTCAGCGGCTTTGATGACTTCAAAGGTGACTTCGACGCCAATACCCACCAGAACTACGTCTGGGTCTTGGACCGATTCTCCTGCCGAGTCGGGGTCGGGAGTTGAGGCGAAGTGCCAGATGGAAGCACCCCGACGGCAGTGCTCAGCTGCTTCGTCGGGGGAGAGGTAGACGGCGGTGGGCTGCTTGGAGCCGATGATGAGGTTGGTCTTGTTCTTGCTTTTCATGACGTGGTGCACGGTGCTGAGGAAGCAGTTGGCGTCGGGCGGGAGGTAGACGCGGGCGGCTTCGGCTTTGATGTTGAGGACGGCGCCGATGAAGGAGGGGTTCTGGTGGGAGAAGCCGTTGTGTTCTTGGCGAGCCCAGGTCGAGGTCTCGATGTAGTTGATGGAGGCCAGGTCGCCGCGCCAGGGAACTTCGCGGGCGATCTTGACGAACTTGGAGTATTGTACCATCATAGTGTGGACGATACCCAGGAAGGACTCGTACGAGGGGAAAAGGGCGGTGCGGCCTGTGAGAGTGTACCCTTGCATGAAGCCCTGGCAGTTGTGCTCGGAGAGAACCTCAATGACGCGGCCACCGTTTGCCCTTGAGTACTGGTCCCACTGGAAGTCACGCTGTGTGTGGTCGAGGATGGCGTTGAGCTTGTTGGACTCGAGTTCGTCAGGTGAAAAGAGCCTGAGGGTCTTGGGGTTTTGTTGGAACAGCTTGTCCAAGAACTTGCCGGCCGTCTTCATGCAGCTTTCATCAGTGCCCTTCTCAACGCCGAACTGCTTCCAGTCGATCGTCTTCAAAGGAGTGTATGGGTCGTATGTGGTCTTGAGCTGGCCAAGCCTCTTCTCCGCCTCGGGAAGGACGCGAGTGAGGGCTTCGGTAGGCCTGCCCTCATCATCGAGGAGCTCGTTGATCTTGTAGCTAGAGAGCCATCCATCAAGAGCCTGAAGCTGCTTTTCATCACTACCAGCCTTGGGCAGAGGGACCTGATGGGAGTGGAAGGATCCTTCGATGATCTGGCCTTCCACCTCCTTGGGACCAGTCCAGCCCTTTGGCGTCCTCAGGACAATCATGGGCCACCTCGGCTTCACAATCGGCTTATTGTCCTCCCTCGCAGCCTTCTGGATCTTCTTAATCTCAGCCACAGCCCATTCCAGCGAGCTCTGCAAGTCGTCATCAATGTTCTCGAGGTCCTCCACGATGCGCACTTGATATCCGTAGCCACTGAACAAGCAGGCAATCTCCTTGTCGTCCATGCAGCCGAAAATGGTCCGTTCGCTGATCTTGAAGCCGTTGACGTGCAGAATGGGGATGACGGCACCTGACTCCTTGGGGTCGAGGTACTTGATGGCATGCCAGGCCGTTGCTGTCGGGCCAGTCTCGGCCTCACCATCGCCCACCACACAAGTAACGATCAAGTTTGGGTTATCCATGACGGCGCCGAACGAGACAGCAAGGGCATATCCGAGCTCACCACCCTCATGAATCGAACCAGGGGTCTCGGCGTTGATGTGACTGGGGAAACCGCCGGGAACGGAGAAACGGGTGATGAGGTTGCGTAAACCTGTAGCATTGCGGTCGTATTCGCCGGGATAGAAGCGCTCAAGGGAGCCTTCGAGCCATAGAGAGGCGAGGGCAGCAGGAGCACCGTGACCGGGGCCGATAACGTAGATCATATCGAGGTTGTGGTTGCGAATCAAAACGTTGAGATGCGACCAGACCAGGATGAGACCGGGACATGTTCCCCAGTGCCCGAGGAGTCGGGGCTTGATGTGCGAAAATTGAAGTTCATCTTGGAGAAGCACGTTGTCGCGGAGGAAGATCATGGAGGCGGCAATGTAGCATCCTGCACGCTGGAATGCGCGCAGCGACTCACGGACATGGTCTGGGAGCTTCTGACGTTCGATCTGAACTGCCAGGTCAAGGACATTGTCGGGGAGGTGCGATGGGAGAGGAGGAGGATTGGGAATCGTGATCTGTGTACCGCCCATGATGTTGGTGGTTTTGGACTTTTGATGATCTGTCGTTGTTAGGGTGTGTCGCGATGAAAGAGCCGCAATACGGGGGTTTTCTCCCTTGCAGACGTCAAATCGGTTGTGGCTGGAATGTGGATTCAATGAATGGTGTTGTTTGTTTGTTTGCTTGTTGAACAATCCAGTCGAGCGGCCTTGTTTGACCCAGCAGCTGATGAGACAATGCAAGAAATGCGAAGTACAATGGGCTTTGTGGGTGCGGGCCGAACCTTTGTTTAGCGCCTTGACAAACTCAAATTGGACGTTTGTTGAAGATGTGAAAGAGAGGACATGCAGTGCCTGAGTGTCTCGAGATGCAATGGAGATATCGACAAAACATCAAGACACACTGCACTAACAATTATCACTAATTGGCATCGATGACGTCGTTCATTCAGTGGGTGGGGTCCACTCGTTGTCAACTCATCGATCGGCCCTGGTCCTGGCAGCTGGAGCTACGATCAGTGGTACCCTAACCCGCCAGTGTGTTTCGTCTCACCTGGTGTCAGTCATCTCGTCTCGTGGTGCCCGATGCAACAAAAAGGGGTAAGCGGTCAAAGTAAACAAAAGCGGGTCTCGTTCAAATTGAAGACCGTGAAGCTGCTGGAAGTGCGATTTCTACGGTTATTCCTGATGGAACACCAAAGACGTCCTTCAATGTGCATGCCAGTCGCCGAAAAAGAGCTGACAAAGCAAGAATCTGGCAGGTAAAGCGAACCACCCTCATTGAGCGCGAGCCATAACCTAACCGACCAACGAGCAGCGCGAAGAGGCAAGTGAAGGCAGAAAAGGAAGCGTGGCCTGTTGGTCGTTGAGTGTCAAAGAGGCAGCAGTCCATGGTCTACACTTTTCTCCAAGAAACTCTGGTATTCTGCCCTTCAATGGAGCTCAATAACTGTAGGACCTCTTGATGTACGTACCTCTTCCACGGGACCATCATTTGGACATCTCAGCCGGTTTGAGGACCCAGAACACACCAACACCCCGTGCCAGAAAGGAGAGTGATTGGCTTGGTCCAGTCTTGTGAATGACCCTTCCTCCGGCTGAGCAGAAGCCCCTGGCTCAGGGTAGCACCGAGTGGGTTTCTCAAACCAACGTACATATGGCAGACTTTGAGAACAAAGAAATCCGCCAGCGCTGCCTCGCACCTCCAGGTCAGGAGCAGGAAAGACGACCAATTTGTCGCCATCACCATGCAAGAGAACAAAGAAACTCCAATTTCATAGCCCGGAGAGAGGGTTCAGGGTGCTCTTTGCAGGACAAAGAAGCGGTTTTTGTATGGGAAAAGAGAAGACTATAAGAGAGAAGGGTCGCTATGATAGCCAGAATGCTCAAACTCGAACGAATTCAACGGTCTCATTGCTTCCAAAACTCGCCGTTTTTTTTGCTTCCTTCGTCGTGATTCTACCTGGAGTTCTGGTGTTTTTGCAGCTATTCTGAAGCCATGGTAGAGGTACGTACCTGGCGGAGTGTCCTCCAACGTCGCATTGCCCACCTGCTCGCAGATTTCCCCTGTCTGTCGCACATCCACAGAGCCAGAGAGACCACTGCACCCAGCAACGAATTGTGCTGACCGTGTCCCGCCCACCTTTTTAGGGTTCGTCTAAGTCCTCGGACAAAAAAAGCTCGAAAGAGTTGTACCCTAGGGGTAATACCGGAGGTTATGGGTCATCGAATGTAAGACTTTTTTTGTAGCACTTGCACTTGCACTTGGCTCCCACCCATGTTTCTGCAGAACACTAGGTAACTGAGCCACTCAGACCAGCACTAAATCCAAAACTCCAATCACAACCGCCCTTGATGTCGTCCGTGAGTTTTTCCCCCCCTACACCCACCAGAGTATTTCGGTATTCATCACTTGTGCAAGAACACATCTAACCACCAGCAATCATAAAGAACAACTAGCTTTTAATCCGGATGCCAAACGTGTATTAGGTGACCCCAGAGGCGACGTCGAACTCCCGTCGTATAAGGACGTCCAGCGTAATTCTCGCAATGATCCTCCACGTTATGAGAGATCGTCTTCCAGGTCTCCTCGCAAAGAGCGATCCAAATCCCCATCTCGTTCCGAGGACTCCAAGAAGTGCATGAACACCAGTGGGGTGCCATTATACCCCAGTTACCCCAGCGCAACACCAAAACGGTACAAGCTCCTTCTCTGAGTTTTCTACGGCACACCCCATCGGGTTGACGCATCCCCCGCAAGCCCAAACACCAGTTTGAAGCGTCTGGGCGCTTACAAGGGGGCCATGCAAATGCAAGCCAAGATCGACAACTGGGCGGAGTGGGAGTGACATTTCCACTTTCCCCCATTTTCTTCGTTTTTTTTTTTTTTTTTTTCACCCCGGGGACGACTGGATTGACGACATCACGGTCTGTTGGCGATGCCTTCATGACCTTTCTTTCTTTTGTTTTGGGCATTGCATATGGTGGACTTTCTGCTTGGTTTTTCCACGATACCCTACACAGTACACACATGCTCTTTGCGGTTGACGGCGGCGGGGCTTTTGCATCAAAGACGGGCACGGGGATTAGAAACGGGAGATGACCGACACGACATTCATAACTGCATTTTCTGGGGCTAGAGGACACACAACTAGACACGAGGCATTGATACCCCTGTGGAGGAGCCCTTCAGTGGGAAGGAAGCATCTGGGACATGGTACGGCAGGCACGATTGGCATTTTAGATTTTTAGAATACGGGCACTACAAGTTCAGAAAACATAGAAGGAGCGATCCTCATCATTAATGGAAATTGTCTCTTCCCTTGCCTCGTGACCTTCAGGTCAATTGACTTTGTTCCTCGTTGCAAAATGTCCAAGCCAGTGTCTTCACCTTTCGCAATGCAATCTGTCCAATGTTCTCGACCATCACGAGTCAAGCTTGGCTCAACCATGACATCCAATCATTTTCATCCGTCTATCGCCAGCCATGTTCAATTGCAACCAACAATTGTGGCTCAGTACTGCCTGCGCAAATGCAGCTGCCCAACAGCTTTTGCCAGCAGCCATCATTCAACTCTCCCCATCATCAAAATCCACGACACTTGCCGGTCGAACTCGCACTTCAATGCCCATCGTTAAGAGTTCAGTCAAGAGAAATACAAGATTCTCATTCCCGCTTCTCTACATGTTTACTGATCCCAAATCGAAACATGTTCATCACAATTGCAGACCACCAAATGCTAACTACCAACCGCCAACCCCTCTGTCGAACCACCCACGAAAACAGCAAGGCGTTCTCCCAACACTCATCAGCCTAACAGCTGCAAGGTCCTTGGAGACCCGTCGAATCCCGCGTCGAGGATTGCGAAGATCGCCTCCATACCCCTGAACACTCCTCAGTGGACGCAGCGGGTGCTTGGTAGCACTCGATGCAGTTAACCCCTCCACATCCGTTCAGGTCCCCCCAATATGGTTACACTCAGCCCCTCATCCTGCTGCCAAAGCCCGTCTGCCAGTTGGCAAACAAGAGCAAGGAAAAAGATATGAACAAGAACCCGCCCCATCGCAGGAACGCATCGAGTCGAATTGGGGTAGGATCAAAAGTTTCGACTTCTTTGTTCTGCATGGTTCTTGACTTCGTCACTCACTGAGTCCGAAGTGTCGATAAGTCAGTTGACATCACCTACACTCTAGTTAGCCGCCCAGCTAGTTCTGGATTTTGTCTGTTGGTGCCCAAACATCAAGACGACTGTCGGCGGCCTCAGTTTCGGTCAGTGTTTGGAGAGTGCGCAGGTGACGGACGAGATGACTTCTTCAGAGAAGGACCAACAGTCTGTTAGGTCGGTGGACGTGATCAAGGGTATGGCGGAGGTTTTGGAAGCAAATGACAAATCATGGTCTATTGATCTGGAAAGGGGAGAAACTAGAACGGAAGGGAAGATAGAGAAAGAGATTGATGGGTAGGTACTGTCAGGTTGGACCCCCACACTCAATGGCCAGGAGTAACTCGCTAACACTCCCAATAGCATCGAGCTCGAGCCGTATCCCAACCTTGACTACATCGACAGCGAGGAAGAGCCATCAAGTTATGTCAACATGCAAGGTACTATTCCACCTCATTTGAGCCTTCTATGAGCTGATCCCCAGAACTCACCTCATCACAGTAACGGATGCACCAGATGGCTACCCTATGCTTGCCCGCTTCATCTCTTCTCACGAAGACGGCTACATCTTCCGCGAATTTCGCTACCTACAGTCCCGGACGCTCTTGCACATGCAAGATGAGCTACGAGCCCTCGAAGTGCAACTGCACAGGATGGACCAGTTTGATGCCAAGCACAGGGCCACATTGCTCAAGACGAGGGAGGTGGATGATGATCGATTGGGGAGGAGGGGACGGTTGATGGAAGAGATTGCGGAGAAACTGAAGAAGTATGGTATGAACATTTGGTTTCCGTTGGTCACCATCATCTCCGGCGCTTCAGCGACGTCTTCCGAATGTAAAAGACATGGAGACAGTGAGGCAAATTTGACACCAACAGAAAACACTTCACTGACCACCAAGAATGCAGGTGAACTTCTCACCATTTCCAACAATCTCGCAAACACCGACCGACCATCCCACTTTGACCTCCAAAGTCTTGATGGCTTCTTCAAGGCCAAAGAGCCGCTGGTCAGACACGAGCGATACCTTGGGTGCCAGTCCGACTTGATAACCCTCAAAGCAGGGAGGGACGACGCTTGGCTTGACCGGAGAATCATACAGTTACTCGTCAAGTACAACTGTGCACCACTACGGGTACCTACCCCTCCCTATCGCTCGAAGCCATCGAGCTTCAGGCTAACTTCACCTTCCAGTTCATCTTCGCCAACGCTCACACCAAGACCTTTTCGGATAACAAGCACACACCACTCAACCTCTTCTCGATGGCCCGTGTCCACTTTCTCAAGATGGTCATTCTGATCTTGCTCATGCTCTGCCTGCTTTGCCTACCCATAATTCCGCTTTATTCCTGGACCCAGGGAGGCGGCGGAGACAAGGCAGACGATGACGCGCACAGTGCTGCGGTAACTGGACAGACGCTGGCCAAAATAATGGGCTTGATCGTTGCGTGCGCGTTTGCGTTTGGCGTGGTGTTGAGTATATGTACGAGAGCGAAAAAGCATGAGATCTTTGGGAGTTGTGCTGCGTAAGTGCTTGCATGTTCTCTTCTCAACTTTACGCATTGGACTCGTTGTGTCAATCGAGTGATATGGTTCACTAACTGGTCCGAAAATGCAGATATATGGCTGTCCTCATTGTTTTCATGACAACAACCTGATTGGGATTGAGGGGGTGCGTATGGTGTACGAGACGGAGACCTTGACAAGGTTCTATCGCACTACTCGGATAAATATCGCCGTCAATCAAGTCACGTTCTGTCAGGGCTTCAGACCAGTACGGGTCGCTGCTGCGCTCGACCGAGGCCAGCGGTCAAGGGAAGCGAGACCAAGTCCTGAGTCCCGAGGGCCCTTCTGGTGGGGGGATGCAGAGCGAGTTTCATTAAACTTGGTGAAGAAAAACGTATTTGGAGCGAAGAGGAAGAAAATTATAGTCAGTAACGAGGCCAGCAACGGCATCAGCGTCTGCCCGAGGAAGGCCACAAATCCGGAATGACTGCAAACCTCGACATCGCATCTCATCTCAACGCCTCTTCCATTCACTCCCACATGGCGCAAATCAAACCCCATTTTCCACCCCCCAAAACGGGAAAGAAAAATCCAAGTAAATAAAAAAAAATAAAAAAAAAAAAAAAACAAATCAAAAAAAAAAAAAAAAAAAAAAAAAAAAAGGCATAGTCGCCCTGTCGAGCTTGCGGAACGAACCTCAATCCTCCAGTCTGAGTCAGCGACCTACGAAAACTGTGTCTCGGGATACCACGCACCCGGCACAGTTTTCATCAACGGGAACCACTGCGCCATAAGATCACAGGGCCGCCCGTTGTGAGAAAGGAGCTAGGGGACGGACGGTCCTTATATGGTTCCTGCCGCTGCCACTGCCCAGGGCACTGGTGCATGGTGCTTGGGTGGGCTGGGCCAGGGGCAGAGTGAGGTGGGAAGGCGCGCGGGATGGGGCTTAATTCGTCTGATGTCGAGGAAGGGGCTTGCCGGCCGCGAGGCGGCGGCGGCGGCAGGCACGATACCGTCGGTACGCAGCCTGCGTTGTGCCTGTGGAGAATGACTCAACTTTAAAGCCGCCATGGCTAGGTATTGGAGGTGAGGATATTAGGTACGCAAGAAGGGCAAAAAAGGGGTCCAAGATGACTGATTGGAAGCCATCCAACTCTTGCGGTCAAGAAGATGGTCAGGAAGGAAGAGTAGAAGAGGAATGTATCATGAAGGGCAACTAGCTTCGGCAACGATGCGCTCAACATGGACGTGGTGCAAACATTGGTATTGAAATATTCATAATGTTGGGTGACAATTTTGGTGTGTGTCTCGAGTGAGAAAGACCTGGGAGATGGTGGATATTTTCCGCAAAGATTCAACGGATAATAGTCCATAGCGAAATATGGCGAGTAAAGCATGTCTCCCCGGATTTACTCACTCGGCTCTCAAGTAACTGCGAGTGTAGTGTAAAGAAGCTCGGTTCAAAACATGGCGCAGGAACAGGTGAAAAGATGGCATGTTCCATTCAAATCCATCTGTACGAGATCCAAGCTCAACCCAGCCCTCTAGGGTCCAGGGGTTCCTTTCCCGGCATCTTTCATGAATGACAGACTCCCTCGACCCTTAATTACTACTGCAAGAACAGTCTAGTGAGCGACACATCAAACACCAAGCCAGCCGACAGCAACAACAACAAAGAAAGTCTTGAAGCCAATGGACAATGGGTACCAACCAAGCAACCAACCAGAAAACAAGATAATTAAGACTAAAAAGTACATATGCTATAAAACAAAAACAAAAACAAGTAATAGCACACGTCCAAGCAAAAACAACAAAACCCAGTTTGCTGCCAATGCCATAAGGGGGTATATTCTTTTCCAAAATACACCAAAAACAAAACAAAAAAACAATGATCGACGCCTCCTCCATGTTTGTTTCCTTCCTTCCTTCCTTTCCATGTGTTTCGTGTTGTTGTTGTTTTGCCGCTCAGCAGCAATTGTGTGAGAGAGCCCGTCGATTGCCATGCCATGAAACTCCGTTCTTCCCGTCCGTTCGTCCGTCCGTCCGCCCCGTCCGCCCCGTCGCCGCCGTATCGGCGTACATGTATACCAACCAAACCTGTGGCTTTCTTCCACTTTTCTCTCCATCCCTTCAAAAGTCTCCTTTGACCCCCTTCCCTCCCCTGCCCCGATGATATTACGGATGAGAGATGATAAAGAAAAACAAGTGAGGGCCCAACGTATTAGAACAGTGTTAGTAAGACAAAATGAAGGAGTGACAGAAGCATAGAAAGACAAACAGACATGGAATAGCCCGAGGAAAAGACCAACACCACCAAAAAATGCAACCACTCCCCCACCGCCCCCACGAGCGTAACGAAAACCCAGCCCACGTTGGATGCCATCTCGCGTGCTTCTCCGATTCTTCCTGGAAAAAGAAACATGAACCAAGGGGTATATCCGACCAACAAACCTACGCTGAAAGCATGATCAGTAAAACGGAAAAAAAAAAAAAAAAAAAAAAAAAAAAAAAAAACCACAAAAACCCCACGAAATGCGGCCCCACCCACAACACCCCCTGGTGTTTGTTGGG
>MU859079.1:0-169857 GCA_033297205.1 Pseudoneurospora amorphoporcata | reverse complement strand
ACATATTCCACCACACCCATTCTTAAATACCTCAAACACAAAAACCGGTGCCCTGCAGAATGGTAAAAAACCAAAACCATCAGGGTTAAAAAAAAAAAACTAAAAAAAAAAACTAAAAAAAAAAAAAAAAAAAAAAAAAAAAAAAAAAACCAGTCAAACGCCTCGAAATGCGGCCACAGCCACTACTCCCACTTGTCTTTGTTGAGAGTTATATCCTCGAAAGACAGCTGTCGACGCCGGTCCTAGAGTATGTGATGTTGAGGTTGTCATCCCTACTAGAGCCCCCTCACAACATTCACACCCCCAACTCCAAACTTCCTCAACTCCTCCGGCCCCGCATCCACCACGATCGTGATCCTCTTCGCGCCCAACAACACGCCGGCAAAGAAGATGCCCACAATCAGCAGCAGCGCAACCAGCGTGACAGTCGCAATAGCCGTCAACTCGGCCCTCACGATCCTCGACACCCTTCTCCTTCCTCCCGTCCCTGACGATCCAGCTCCCACTCCCACCGAACCAGTTTCTTTTGAGCCACTGCTGCACTGCTGTGATTGCTGCCACGCGAACTGCGTCGTATCTACGCGGGGCATATCGCTCGGGCTGATGGTTTCCGTCTTTCGGAGCTTAAGCTGCTGCGCGCCGGCGGTGTAGCGGAGTTCGGTGAGCATGGATTGGTGAGAGGAGAAGTGGTAGTGCGACTCGTTGGTAGCGGCGCGCATGAGGGCCGGATTGACGCAGAGTTTGGCGAGGCGGTCGAGTTCTTCGGCTTGGGACTGGGTTAATTGATTTTGCTGGCCTCCGGCAGCGAATGAAGGTTGCGAGGTTGGCGACGAGAAGAAGCGGCCGCAGGCGAGAGCTTCCTTGAGCGAGTCGACGGTTGAGCCGGCGTCGACTTTCCGGGGGATCCCGGCGAGGGGGCGAAAGCGGGCGGGAACGCCGACGGCGAGGTTGAGGGGTGGAACCGACTTGGTTACTACACTGCCGGCGCCAATGACGGCTCCGTCGCCGATTGTTATGCCGCCTCTGTGAAAGGGGGGTGATGTTAGTAGGGGCAACCTTGATAGCACAGAAAAGGAGGTGGGTCCGGTGCAGGGGAAAGTAAACAAAGGGAGATGAGAGCCGTCTCCACAGAAAAAGGGGGAAGAAGAAATTCTAGAACAATGCAACTTACAGGATAGTAACATTAGCCCCGATCCACACACCATCGCCGATGGTGATGGGTTTTCCAATGCTGCTCCTCTGAGACTCCCGAGCCTCAGGGTGAATCGGATGGCCGACGCTCACGAGTGTACAGTGAGGTCCAATGTTGCAGTTCTCGCCAATAGTAACGTCGGCAACAGGTGTATCCATAATAAAGCAACCCCGGTTGATGAAAGTCGAGCCTCCCACCCGGAGACGCAATCCATAATCGACGAAAAAGGGGGGCTTGACGAAGGGAGTGAGAGCCTTGAGAGTTGGATCGCGGAAAGTCATGTCATGTGTAATAGCGCCATCTTCTTTCCTGTTCCGAGCCGGTCGGATGATGCTATCGAACGAGTTAGTTCACTGGGATGATCAAGATTTGGTTGCATATCTGTAGACTCACTCAAGAAAGAGGCTTGTTCGAACATCGGGTGTAGCATCTTCAGGCATGCTGTTGAAGCGTCTACAGGCTTGGGCGCACCGATCCCTGGCAGCGCGGAAGTCGTCAAGACCAGCAGGGAAGGAGACCCCTGCCACGCCTAGAGGCTGTTTTTCGATGTTGTCCATTGTGTATGTAGTGAAGCAGTAGAGGATTGACTGCTAAGAAGGAGAGTGGTGTGTATTTGTTTGGCGACTGAATGATGTAGTTGAGGGCAGGTGCGGCTTGGTTGTGTTATGTATTTGTGTGCCCGCTGTGCCGATCGTGTGGTGAGAGACCCAGATTTGCCGGGGGAAAAATGGTCGGGGTTAGGTAAATAGATGTTAAAATACAATTCTGCGGCAGGAAAATTATGCCAAAATATCGAATTGGTTTCGAATAGATGGGGGAAAGCCAAGCTTTGTGCCTGGAGTGAATCGACCGACTTGTAATGAGGATTGGCGCCTTTGCCACTCCTGGTGCAATTCCAAACTTGCCCGTGCCACGAAAGGTTTGGCGAAATTTGGTATAAAAGCCCGGACTCAGTTGGGACGGGCCTCTTCTTGATCTGTTCTGCGGACGGGTCCCTGGACGGCCCTGGATGCTAGGTTGACCCCACGGATGGGTTCGATCACTTCCCCGGACAGGGGTAGACGGGTCCAAGATGACGGGACTGAGACATTCCAGGGGGGGCACAAAGGCAAAATATGACAGTGTGGTTGTTTTTAGCCAAGCCTCGGAAGTCGGAATCAACTTGTTTGTAGCAGTGTGTCGTCAGGAAGTTGGAGTCGACGCCTTGCACAGCGGATTTTGATACGGGGGTGATGCTTGAACCTGGAAAGCACACGAGGTATTTGTGGAGGAGGTCATACTGGTATATAAGGTGGACCGCTGTCCGTTTCTCCATCCATGGCATTTTACAGTATTAGCTGACAGGTGCAACCAAACCACCGACACTGCAAACCCATGAACGTCTTACACGAAGCGAAGCCGCAAGTGCAGCGACTACCGTACAATACGAGGCCCCAAACAACGGGGTAAACGTGATGGTACGTAAGCTCGGAGCATAGCCTGCAAATAACCGCTTCGCTGAGTCATGATGGCATATTGTTGGTATTCATGCTGAGGTTTATGTCGCTGACGCCGTTGTTGTTGTTGTTGTTGTTGTTGTTGTTGGCGTGGTGGAAAATGGAGGAGGCGGGTGCGTACTGTATTGAGATCAGGAAGTTCGCGCTTGAACGAACCCCTTTCGGTGATTCACCACGGGACCCGGCCTTGTTGCCCCTGGCTAGCGCCCTGAACAGTAGCCGTTATGGCTGCCGCTTATTACCGACCACGATTTTTTGTTGCGCGCATACTGTTGACGATACTGCCTGTCCTGCGTGTCATGTCAATCCATTTTGCTCCCATGTGGCCGTTTGGTGGATGGAGTCGTCGTGCGAAGCTATGGAGCTGAAAAAGGGTGGAAAATCGCATATCGCCGACCGCGTTCAAACAAACATGTTCGGAGGCTGATGGAAGGCCAGGAAGCCAAGCCTAGAGGTTCCGTTGGAATTCGGTAAAAAAAAAAAAAAAAAGGAGGCACCTTGCCGCCGTGTGACCTCCGCGAAAAGGTTCACCCTTGTAGTTGCCCCCCGGGCCACTTCCGCCCTTCCGGGACCAGCGGGTTGACGAGCTACTGCAGTTTGTCGCGTGCAGACGTGCAGAAATGCATGGCAGCGGATCCATGTCCACCATTTTCCCCCTGGCATTAGCAGACATTAGCGCATTTTCAGGGGTTCGGGGACCACCCCCATCCATGCCGTACCGTCCCATTCACGCGACGACGCATAGCATATAATGGCTGTCTTGTGTTCGTTCTCTGAGAAATGATGGATCGTGCATCAAAAGTCCCTCAACCGCCCAACACGGCGTCTGGACTCGAGACCCCAGCGCCACGGACATGAGGCACCGACCCCGCGGAGCAGGCACGGCAGAAGCAGAGGCTGGAACAGACCCGGGGTTACAGTACGCAATGCCGCTCGGCGAGCGGCGTCAATTCGCATTTCACCCAAAGAGACGGACGCGCGGACGAGACAGAAAAAGGGCCAGCAAGTGCAGGCAGCATGTGCTGCGTCATCAAGATCAGATCAACTGCGTAGCGTCATGAAGTTGTTGCCAAGCGCCCTGTTTGGTGTCGGGAACAGAATCGACGGACGCATCCTTTCCGCTTTTGCCAAGGTGTGTGGTGTCATTCCACTATATAGTTCTAGTAGCTAGTTAGGACAGTTTGTTCGTTGGAATTTCCATGATGCATAATGAGGGTGTAGTGTACTCAGTGTAGCTAGTGGTCGCCCAGAGCCTCCCCACTGACCACAGGAGCTCGACCTAGGCGTGGAAGGCTCCATCCGGTCGGGTCACCCGTCTGTTCCGGTTGCTCCGCGGGCGCCTCCAAGCCAGTATTTTGCACGGCATCCGTAGGTATTGGACCGGAGGACTTTCTCAAGGTGATCATCCAGGTGTGGCTCCCTACGCAGTAGTCATTCCTAGATGGTCGGCGACTACCACGTTGTACCCGAACTCCCACTCGGCCGCCGTCATTGTGTCTCATTCTCCGCCAAATTTGAATCATTTTCGTCGTGCTCCGTGCCGTGTATACCGTGAGTCCGTTTGATCCCGCACTCCCGCCCATCCCGCACATCCCGCACCCCAATCCATAGCCACGGTACGCTGACACAATTGGTAATTGATAATCACCGTGTCAGGTTTCATCAATTTCCATCCAACTTCCGGCCAACCCTGTCCTCCTTGTCCGGCTTGTCGGCGGGGAGCTCACTCCTCCCCACTGAGCCTCGGGCGCCGTCGCTGGCGTCATCGGAACGGGTATCGATCATGGCGTTCGCATTGTTGCGCAGCGGGTGGCTCTCGTGGCCCCCGGCACCGTGGTCACGCTCGCCTCGGCGACCTTGGCGAGTCTCCTGTGGGTGCGCTAGCGGGAGACCCATAGCAAACATTAAACCCATGCCCGTGCCCATGGCGATCCCCGTTTCAAAACCACGGCGGAAGTCTGGAGTCCAATTGGTGAGAGACGGATCGCCGCTAATGCTAGTTTCAGGACCAGCTGCACTTTCTGTCTGGGGAGGTTGAGGGGCCGGAGGGGTCTGATTGCGCTGTTCCTGTGTGTGCTGATCCGATGGGTTCGGAGAGTCGTCGCTGGTGTGGTCAACTACGGCGCTGGGTGGCCTCGAGTTCCTGTTAGTTTTGGAGCCTATGACGAATCTATAACGGTTAGCGAAGTAACGGTATTTCTTTTTTTTTCGGAAGCAATTTCATTCTGGAAATCCCTGCCACTTCACACATGCCTTGATGAGGTAAATGCTCCTGCTGTCCACGCCGAAACGTATCGGCGACACTATGCCTTGCGGGTGGAGTGACTTGGAGTTGGGGGTTGGTGGGTAGGTAGTTGTAGGTCGAAGTGGTGGCCGTCGGCACGTTCGTGTAGCTTGGTGCCGGACGGCTGCTCCCGCTTCCCTGGGCTTGGACAGCGTGGCTGGAAGCGCCCGGAAGTTGAAGAACCGCTACAGGGTTCCGTCCAGGACAGCGCCAGATATGGCACGTATATTGGTCCTTGTGAGTTGGGTAACAGGCGGTTGAGCAGAGCTGGGAGCCGCAGTAGACGCAGGCCAAGACCTGGGCAACGGGCTGGACGAAAGCCATGGGCATGTTTGGCATCATCTTGGGCTTGGTTCTCGAATGCCGCGACCACGGTGTGCATATGAACTCACGTAGTGCGTATAGATGCTTGTGTACGTTGGCGGCGGTGCTTCAGCGGGGGCGCGCTGTAGGCGGCACTGAATACCTAAGGTAGTGAATAGTAGCAGGCGCCAAGGTGGGGAGGGCGGGAAGCCGATGAGACCTTTCGATCCGCCCAGATCTACCGGCAACGATGAAGCCGCAAGTCTTTTGTTGCACTATTTCCCGATGCGTCTTCAGTCGGCGGTATTATCTATTATCAGGCGACAAGGGGAGTACGAATTACGACGGACGTTTTTGGGCGTCAAACTGGCCGACTCCTTCACCGCGAGTCTGCACAAAAGGACCAAAAGTGTCAGGGTTGAGTGAGCAAGCGGCGGCAAAGACGCAAATAGGTACCTGTAGCAGGCGAAGAGTATGCGATAGGGTATCGTCGTTCGCGCTTGTGGTGTCGCTTGTTGAGGCTTGTCTCGCTTAAGGTCCAAAGTTGGCAACCTCATCAATTGCAATTTGGCTCCGTCACGGTCCTTTCGCCCGTCAGTTCGATTGACCCACGACGGGACGGGAGCAAGAGCGTGTATCTCGGAGGTTTCGGGCGCAGGTATGATATGGTGGCGAGTCGGATATTCTGTGGGATACCATCTGCCCCGATCAGCTTCTATCAGCTGGCAGCCAATTGATTCACTTGCGTGCTGCCCATCTGCTCACCGCATGCAACGGATTAATTCGGGCCGTTTGCTAAAGTGCCTTTCACTGCAGATTGCAGAATACAGACGGAAGGCGCAACCCGGAAAGCACATTCACTTCAGGACTGCAATAGTTTATTTGGGGGGGGGGGGGGGGGAAATGCACTAAATTAGTTCCCGTCTCTGGCACTTCACAGTTTCACTGCCTTTCTTCTGCGATGCTTTGTTTGCCCTTGCCTTAGAAATTGGACTTTTCTCCCACACAAACACCGACCGCATTCCTTGTTTCCTGCTCTCCATCACTCCTCACACCAATCTGATGACCCCGCCTGTAGGGGACCCTCAACCATCCACTGTTGTTGAAGCCGGTGTACTGAATCCGTCTCAGGCCCTAGTCCAGAGAAGATTGCCTCGGCCTCGGGCTGGAGTGTCCCAATCCTGCAATATTCGCCGGGTGGGTGCATCCAAGTTTGTTCTTCTCGCAAAAATTACCAAAAAGAACATGTCCAAATCAATAATGCTGGCTGGTGCTTCTCGATCATACTTGGTGGCTCGACTCCTCCGAATCCAGGTATCCACATACCAAACCTGACTTTGCTCAAGAGACTTTCCTCTGCCCCGGTTCTGCCGGTAATATACAAGCAGGGGCTCTACTTCCCAGCCTAGGTACCATGTTGCATGGGAACTGTCGAGTGACCTCGGTCCACCACGTATCGGTCCCAGAATCTTCCACAAGCTGGACCCCAGTAGTTCGCACTAATAGCTCTGCGCTGGGGCGCAAAGGCCTTGGTTGTCCAAAGAAGCGCCGAAGACATCATCTCGGCCCAGCCAAAGTCCCGCGACATACCGATAACCTGACGAGCTTTGAGATGGTCGAGCGATGGCCGAGATGGCGAGCAATCGATCAGAGGTCAATATAAAGTTGTCTCCCGGAATAATGACCAACCATGGTTTTCCACCGCTTACACCATTCTGCCTCAATGACACTGTCGTTTTGCCTCTGACCTGACGTGGCTCTGCATTACCCAACCTTCCATAACCTGTGCAACGGAATCCAACCGAGTCAGAACATCGCCATAGTCAAGCACTCGGGAGACAGCAACCTCTCCTGAAAGGCCCACGCTCTGCGCCCCAGTGGGTTGTAGTCCATCGCCGACAACAAATCTGATGCATCTGCTTCTTGGGGAACCAAAAGAACAGTCTTGGTACTGCCTGGCTGGGACTCGGAGACAATGAGTTCAGTGATATCAGTATGCTCATCTGGAAACCGGTCCGAGAGGAAGCCCTCATGGACGGATGATGCCCTCGATACGACCATGGTACCTGCTGCATTGCTGTAAACCATGGCTACTTTTGCCATCTCTCGTGCCTTAGCTTCTTCGGAGTCCTACAAAATACAAAGTGCGTCAACCCACAAGTGTTGAATCCCAAGCACGATGGCAACAGTTATTGCATCGGCAATTGTTCGTGGAAGATTCTCTTGGGATAGACCAATGGTGGACAACTCGTCAATCGTGTCCAACGTAAGCAGTAGGGCTTGGTCCCCTCCCCAGCAATAGGACAGCGCCGCATAATGCACGTTTTTGTCTTCATGTGTTGTCTCCTTCACACGCGCACGTGGTCCCTTGGATGATTTGAGCACCCTAGTGGGTAGGAAGCCGCCGGGATTTGGGCAAGTTGGGTGAGTGTTGATGCAGGTCTCCATCCAGTGCAGTGCCTGGCTCTCTTCATGAAAACACTGGATGACGGTGTCCGATGTCTGCTCCGGAATTCTGTAGACACCGGAGCAGATGGCGAGAAAACAGGCAATCCTGACGCGCCCATTGTTGAAGGTCAGAGAAGCCAACGTCCAAGTACGTGTAGTAGCGCTTTCTCGAGGGGTGAACAAACCGGTTTGGTCCAAAGCCGAGGGGCTCACAGAATCGGAGGAATTCGTCTGCCTGATTTCCAAAGCGACTGGCAAGAGACTTCCACCGATCGGGCGGCTTGGGCCCGGAATCAGCCTCATGATTGTACTCTATGTTCTTTCCGAAAAACCCAGGGGAAATGCCTGGGAGCACAAGTCGCACCCGTGACGCAGTCTAACCTTGACATGCTTAGTTGTCATCGGCCATAGTTGTAGTTGATGGCCTCTTGCGGAGAGAATGGCGGGGGCAGTTCGAAGCTCCAAGGGCTGACATCGAACTATTTATAGGCGCTTTCGCTGAAATCGTAGCGGGCTTTTCGGCTGTAAAATTAGCGGCATCGGTGAGAGTGGACCGAGCTTCCCATTGGACCCGCAGTCTTCACTTCTCATTGACCAATCGTATGTTATACATCAGCCCTCCAGATGCCTTTTTCGGGCGTGTATGACAGGACATGCAGTCTCAAACGCCATGTCCAAAACACCAAAAAATCGGGCCGCGATGGAGGGAGTGGAGATTGCCAAACAAAAGCAAAAAGCCTGGGATTGCCAGGAATCGAACCTGGGTCCTCTCGGATCGCTGTGAGAAACCACAACGAGAAGTACTGACCACTATACTACAATCCCCTTGATGAATAGGCGGTAACGGCAAGTACTTTTGTACGGTTGGGAGCGAGCCTCTGCAGAATATTACTTTCACACAAAGATGGTCGAGCGACGTCACCTTTCATGGAAGATGAAGGGAAAGAGCCACCTATAGACTTGAGATGGAGTGGAAATATAGTGGAAGTGAGCGTCACTTCCCTTTTTCCGAGACAGGCAGTTGTGAGTCAAGTTCCGTTGCCTCGTAACATACGGGACCTTTGAGATTCCTTCGGGCTTCGGCAAAGGAAGTGACGCTCCTAGCCATGACGAAGTGCAGCGGCCAGTGCATATGCTCTGGCTTTCCTTGTCGACGAATCACTCGCCTTTCTCATCTCCACATCTCTTTCATCAATAACCACTACAGTATTCTTCATTATATCCACCCAAGAGACTTCACGAATCCCATTCACTCTTCCCACAACTCTCTGATTCAGACGACCACCATCCAACGCCAGTTCGCAGAATCAACACATCAACCCAGTCCTTCCCAATATGTTTCCCCACAGCGGGGCCAATTCCAACGGCCGATCCTCTCCTTTACAACCACCACCATCATCCACTGACTCGGACTCGGAAGAGCAAGAGGCCCAAGTCCTGTGGGACAAGACCCAGTACTGGCTCGAGGAACTGCTGCCTCTTCGAGACCACATATTGCTGACCACCACGGCCGTGGGCGTGAAGAAAGAAGTCAGGGACTTACTAACGATGCACATACTCACTTACCTAAGCGAAACCCAAGAAAAACTCGATTCCGTAGGCGGTATAAATTTAAAACTTCTTTAGTAAGATTGATGCGGAGAAGCGGAGGGAGTTATGGGCCAGGGTCAACAAGACTGTCCGTGCGATCAACTTTGTACTTGAGGAGGTGCAGAGGATGTCACGATGCGGAGTGGATAGGGGAGATAATACGGGGAATTCTTAAGGAGATGGAGCGGGATTGCGGGATGATGGAGGATGGAGGATGGAGGGGCTGCTAATATGTTATGTTGAATTCCGCCTGTGGAATGCGAAGCCGGCCTACGGGCTACGGTATAACGTCTGGGCGAAGTGAGATATTGTTGTGAGGAAGTTGTAAATGTTATTACGAATTGAGTATGGAGGTTGGAATAGACATGTTTTTTTGTCAGTTGTGGTTTGGCATAAGTTCGCGGACGGACAACGGGGTCTTGCAGCGCAAGTCAACATTGTGGTGACATTGTCAGTGATGGAAGTTGCGAAAACGCCCGAGGTCGATACATAGGGACTATTTTCTCTGAGAAACTTTCAAGTCACAACGAGAAAGACGAGTTTTCCAAACAGGAACCCTATCTTAGCTACACCTACCCCAAACCTAGGTACCGACACCCAGTTTTCCTACTGGCACCCATGTGGCAGCTGTCATGTAAAATATCGTGTTTTAGCGGTAAAACTCACTGTTTTGAATGGTCACGCACTGCACCTTCCAGAAATACCTACTCGCCCAGCACTCTGGCCACGTTCAGCACTCTTGGTGCGGAACTTTTTCTCATCGTGACTGCACCACAATGGCGCCCGGGGACACTCCTTCACAAACAGCTTCCACATTCTCTCGCCCCTTCCCTTTCTTCTCTGAGGCAACCAACATCGGGACCTAACGCATATTCTTTTTCTATTCCTTTTTGCGTTTGGAAAAAGCTGTTTTATGCCAAAGAAGAAGATGCATGTGAATGGAAGCTGGTTTTCCGTGCTGGGGAAGATCGTTGTTGTACTTGCATGTACCTTACCTACCTACCTACGCATGTAGGGTTACAAGTAGCAATGTGGACTGGAGAGTCGGATCCCCAGAGGCATGCCGAAGGGAGGCTAGGTTTTTACGGGTGACTTGAAGTTCGTCATAGAAGCTGGAGAAGAAGTTGAGGAAGAGGAGCAAGCTACTGACAGCAGTTAATGTATTGAACGTTTATCATCATTAACGAAAGAAAGTTCCACGCAACACACGCTTGCAAGACATACAAACGCACCGCTGTTGCCGTAAAGATAAAAACGTATTCATGTTCTCTAACACTAACAAAAACAACGAAAACCTCTCAACCCCTAATCATTAATATTCGTGTAGGTATAAAACTCCCTACTCCCTACTCCAACAGTCCAAATTCGTATTCTACCACCTAGCCTTACCCTTGCCCTTATCTGTACCCCTCCGGCTCAAGCTGGGCCTCACCTTCCCGTCCAACTAAGACCAACTCTTCCCCAACCTCGAACTGTGCACTCTCGCTCTCGGTCCTCTCAGCCCCGTATGCACTCTGCCCGGAGGCGGCGGCGGTCTCTCCAATACCTGCTTCTCTGGGTCCTGCTCGTCCTTCTTCTTGCGCTTGAATATCTTAGGCATCGGAATCTTCGGAATAGGGATATGCACATGCGGCACGATGGCCTCGGCCCAGCGGTCGGGGAACTTGCGAATCAGCGCGCCCCAGGGAACAGAAATGGCGCCGAGTCCGATGGACATGCCCCATTCCTTGCCGTTCAGACGAGTAATCTTGAAGGCCTCCCCGCCGACGAAGATGATGAGGACTTGGCCGCCAATCATGATGGCATTGATGAACCAGAAGAAGTAGTTGTGCGTGATACCCTCGAAGATGTTAAGCCTGTTGTCGAGACGGCGGTTGTTCAGTTCGTTGAAGATCTGGAGCCAGACGAAGGTGTTGAAGACGAAGGTGCTGTGGCGTTTGGCTTCCGTGGGGTCCGACATGTTGTAGCCTAGGAGGGAACGGCCGCCGAAGTAAATGCAGAGGGTGATGGCAAGCTGGGCGATAGCCTGGCCGATGATCATCTTCCACATTCTGGTGGTGATCAACGGCGCGGATTTGCGATCCGGCTTGCGGTCGAGGACGGTGTGTGAAGGAGGGTCAGTTGCCAAGGCAAGGGCCGCGAAAGTGTCCATGATCAGATTCACCCAGAGAAGTTGAACTGCGTTCAAGACGGACTGTTCTTCGTCGCTGGAAACGGCGGAAATGAACGTCAAGGCCACGGCCGTTATGTTTACTGTAAGTTGGAACTGTTGACATCTCGTTAGCTCAGCCATCATTCCAGACAGACAACACAATGCTTACCTGCAAGAACTTCTTCACGGCGTCATTCACCGCACGACCCCAGCTGATACCCTTGACAATGGACGCAAAGTTATCATCCATCAAGATGATAGACGCAGCCTCCTTTGCAACTTCCGTGCCGGCAATACCCATGGCAAAGCCGATATCCGCCATTTTGAGAGCTGGCGCGTCGTTCGTTCCATCGCCAGTGACCGCCACCGACTCTCCAAGCTTCTTGAGAGTATGAACGAGGATTTTCTTGTCTTCAGGGCTCGAGCGAGCGAGTACCTGAAGATTCGGCACGACTTCCAAGAGCTTATCTTCGGATAGTCTTCTGAAATCAGGGCCCTCCATGGCAATGCCACCCTCCTCGGGCTTGTAGATACCGCATTCCTTCGCAATTGCGCTGCCGGTCAAGAGATTGTCGCCAGTTACCATACGGACGTACACGCCAGCGCGGTTGCAATCCTTGATGGCACCAATGACCTGCGGGCGGAGGGGATCTTTGATGCCAAAGATGGCTACTAGCGTCATATCATGATGGACCTTTGCAAATTCATCGGCCGTCAGTTCTTCGTGGCCTTCAAGCTCCGGAGGCGGCCAGTTGTCGAAATCACGGTAGGAGGACCCAATCGTACGAAGAGTTTGACCAGCATATGAAGAGATAGTGTGCAAGAACATCTTGCGATCTTCATCGGTAATCTCGACAGTACGTATCTCGTCCTCCTTCGGGTTGGCAATCACCGCGGAGCATTGCTTGAGAAGGATTTCTGAAGCACCCTTGACGTATGCGCGATATTTTCCGTTCGGGATTTTAACGACGGTAGCCATCAGCTTATACTTTGAATCGAAAGGAACGACCTGGACAATATCAGCGTTCTTGCGCTCCTCCTCCACCGGTGCGGCCCCGAGATGGTCACGGCAGAAAGTGAGAAGAGCCACCTCGGTTTTGGAACCGATAAACGTCTTCTCGCCATCCTCATCACCCTCGAACGCGGTTGAGTTGACAGCATTGGATTGGTTGAGAATCTTCTTGGTCGTCTGGCTGAGTTCGCCGGCAAAGTCGGTCACGGGCATGTTCGGCACGCTATTCGGGGCAATCACCGTCTCCGGTCCATTGGCGCTGGGCTTGGTCTTCTCTTTGTCCGATTCAGGTTCTTCCAAAGGCTTATCCGTGCCACCAAAGCTGAGACTCTTGGCAAGAGTGGTCGCAACAACCGTCATCTTGTTCTGAGTCAGGGTTCCAGTCTTGTCGGAACATACCGTTGTCGCGTTACCCATGGTCTCACAAGCCTTGAGCACACGAACAAGATTGTTGTCCTTCATCATTCGAGTAGTCGCAAACGCGAGGGCCAGCGTAACTGCCAGGGGAAGACCCTCTGGAACAGCGACCACAACGACCGTGACGGCGGTGATGAAGAGGCGCAAAAAGGTCTGGCCTTTCTGGTCTGCCGATTCGTGATTGTGCGGCAACTGGACACAGAACTTGATGAACAAGACAATGAAGAGGATAAGCGCTGCGCCACCGCCAAACTTGGCGATCCAATCGGCGAGAGTGTTCAACTTCTTCTGCAGCGGGGTGTCTTCCTGCTCCGTCTGCATGGCCATGGAAATCTGACCATAGCTCGAGTAAACGCCCACGGCTGTTACGAGGAAGGTACCGGTACCCTCGTTCACCTTGCTGCCGGAAATGATAAAGGGATCCAGCTTGTAGATGTCCTCTCTGGGAGTCTTGCCATCAGCAATGTCTTTCAGGGCGGCAAACACTTCGTCGGCGCTCGTCTTCTTGAGCAGGTCAGATTCGCCCGTGGCAGAGCTTTCGTCGCATTTGACACCATGTCCGTTGATGAATATGCCGTCAACAGGAATAAGATCGCCTGCAAACAGATGCATTACGTCGCCCACCATAACGTCGAATACGGAAATCTCGACAGACTTTCCGGAGCGGATAACCTTGACGGTGCGGTCGTTGTGTTTTTTGTTGAGCTGGTTGAACTGCCTTTCCATCTGCCAATCATTGAGCGTGCCTACCAGCACCACAATGATAATAGCCACCATGATAGCCACGCCCTCGACCCATTCCACTTTTGCTTCTCCTGGTTCATGTTTGCCGCCGAATGTCTGGTATAGACCAAGCGCCAGGGAGACAACAGCAGCAATAGTAAGCAAGATCAGCACCTTGTCGTTGTACGTAGTCCAGGCCAATTGTAGGAGCGTCTTGCTCTTCTTCTCGGGTAATCGGTTTTCCCTGTAAACGCGGCGGCGGTCGGCATAGCTGCCCCCGGCGTTATGGTCGAGTGGAAGCGGTTCGGGAATGGAAGCATCGTGTTTGCCTGAAGCAAAGGGTACGTTATCGCCATGCTGGCCATATTGTGGAGTTCCTTGGGGAGCGACATCCTTGAAGGCGACATGACCATCGACGTTCTTCTCGTCAGCGCTGAGACCGGATTCGCGATTTGTGTGTAGCCCTTTCTCCAGTCCCTCCAGGCCGCCGAGGGCATAGAAAGCACCAAGGCTTTTGGGATTAAGCAGTTTTGTGAGGTGGCCTGGTGTGTAGGCGAAGGGGTTGTTCTCGACCTTGAAGAGTCCTTCCTTGCCGGGATCCGGCGTTAGAGCGTCATTCACGTTCAGCTGAAAGCCTTTACGTTTGGGCTGTGTTGGGGGAACGATGGTTAGCCAGCAATGTGACGCGAATGTGAAAAAGAGGGCGCGTTTTGGGGTGAACCCTGGGACGTACCTGATTGCCCTGCGGCTCATGGTCCGCCATGGGGGCTGTTTAGTAGATGTTTTCCTTCTAGTCGATGCTTGATAAAAGCGATACCTCGGTTGAGTAGGGGTTGAAAGAAAGGCGAAGGGGAAGTGAGAAAAAAACAGAGCAGAAGTGGAGGAGAGTTGACGAGAAGCAGGACCGGGTGGTTTCCGGTTGTACCACGTCCTTTCCTTGGAATGACGTGGTGCTAATGTTTGACCTGGGAAGCACAAACCACACCACAAGTTGGAGTAGGTACCGGAAGCCACTCTCCACCCGCTATACATATGGGATGGAATGAACAAAATGCCCAAGGCGCAGCAGCACAGCCCTTGAGGAATGCCTGGCGAAGAATGTGAAGGATAAGGTATCTCCCTAGCACGGTCAAGGCGCTTGCAACCATTCAGTCATTGCACATGGCAGACCTATGCACAAAGCCACATACATGTCTGGCGACTTCATGTTTTCCCCCAATGCGTGCTGGGAAAGGCAGGCGCTTTATTACCCAAATTTCCGCGGCTAGGCACCTCGTCCAGTGTGATACCAACTTACATGTCATGGCTTGAAGCTTGGCAAAAATGCCATTGAATGAGCTTGGCACTCGACTTGTTCGACTTCTAGCGGTCGGCTACTGCAAGTTAATGCAGGAGTGCATACCTAATACTCATCAGCGTGTAATGAGCTTGCTGAGCTTCCATTGCATGCTTGCTTGAAGGTGAGAGCTGTGTCAGAAACCTGTCAGGTTACGTACGATTTGTGGGGAAATTACTTCTCCGTCACAAAGTTCTCTGATTCATTCACATCAGCTGCTTTCGTCCTGTCTTTGGTAGCCAAAAGCAACCCGGATTGGGAGTTTGGTTTGGCATTGGTCAGGCCAACCAGGAATTTCCTCCTTGTAATCCTACTATGCCGACGGGAAGAAGTTGATCCTGCTTTTGTCCCTCGTTTCATTTCCAACAAGCCAAGAGGCCAAGAGTGACTCAGCGGCGTCGAGAAGAACAAAGAGCCAAGTGAAAATAAGCTCAGCTGTTTCGAGCAGGGGTGCGGCTTCCTTAACAATCTGGCAGCTTCGGCCAATGAAATGGTTTAACAGAAGCAAAAGGGTCGCATCTGGCCCCAGATCGACATTGTGAAAATGCGGAGGAGCAACACCGTACTTGGAGTCCGGACCTGGCACTCCTGGGAGGCCTCCTCTGCAGGGGCTGTCAAATTGCCATTGCCTGGATTTTTAGACATGGCCCAACAACATCGTCGTTGGATGCTCCAGGAAACAATTGACATCTGCCAGGGGGCGTGCTTTGCTTTGCCCGTTGGGTTGAGGGAACGTGAGAATGGGAGAAATGGAATGGCACTTTGGAGCGAGCAAAGAGAAGATGACGGTGAAGCATCTGCAAGTTGTCGGACTTTGTGCAAACTTCACTTTCGGAGAGAGCGGGTGCAAATCAGGTACCACACACCTTGATGGGTACCTAGGTCAAGTAGTACCGATAAACTCGCATCACGCTCGTGAAGCTCTTATCGATAGCGATAAGGCTTTCCAAGTTGACTTCCATTTGCAAAGTGTGACTCGCGTTGCACGGAGCGTTCCCGTCCTGGCGCCCTTCCACGAGAATTTCACTGATTGCCAATGCCATCGTAGCACGTCCGTGTGAGCCGAGTGCTTGTCACCGACCGGACAGCTACCGTCAACTGCCGCCGGACGGACGGACACGTGCGCGCAGAGCCGATGGACGGCAGGGGGGAAGAGATTGTCGTTCAAGTTGGGCATCTGCCCGGCATCGTCAGTCGCGAACAGCTTTTTGTTGGAAGCTGCCTAGGCGGAAAGGGAGAAGAGTGAGCAAGAACGCCTCGCTGACCTGTTGACCTACTTTCGTCGGAAACGGATTTGCGCTTGCGGATTAACGATGGGAGCGATGCGGAATGCCGACGTGGTTGGATGTCGGAAGTCGTTGAGCCTCAGGGTTGGGTGTGCAAAAAGTGCACTTTGCGGTGCGAATGCGTGGGGGGGAAATGAAAGTGCTGCCCAAAGGCAACGTCCCGCAATTCGACACTTTGGAATCATTTGCGATCACCGCTGGCGGCTACGTGTGGCGGCCTATGCAAGGTACCAATGCATCTAAACTATCAGTCATTCAGACTATGGGTAGGAAAATGAAATTCGGAACTGAAAAGGATCGGTGTCGTTGTGGAGAAAAAGTGACGATCGAATCACAAAGACAGCGCGGTGAATGTGCTCGATGTGATTGATGGGTGTGCAGCGTCACAGGTGCTAACTGGTGCCAAGTCCCAAATATCGCTTTTACACCTTCTTAGGCGCTATGAACTGCCTACCCTAACAACTTCCATGGGTGCATGGTCTAGTGGTATGATTTCTGTTTTGCATTGAAATTTCTATCTTGCTCTACAGACGGTCCCGCGTTCGATCCGCGGTGCATCCAACTTTTTGTTTCTTAGAGCTTTGCTCTAGTCTGTTCTTTGAAGTTCGGCGATGCTGGCAGATATGTTTTCTCCTTTTTGTCATATAATTGGGTAGAGCTGTGGTATTCTGGTTGGTTTTATTTCTTGTTTTGGCTTGTAGGTATTTGTTAGTATATTAAGGGGGTTGTTCTTTACCTGTGATGCCTCCGGCGGCCACTCCGTGGAGGCCCTCCCGGGGGGTCCTCGCTACGCTCGAAGGAAGGAAGGAGAGAGGGAAGGAAGGAGGGAGGGAAGGAAGGAAGGAGGGTTCCTCCTTTTTTCCCTTTCTTCCCTATGCTACTTCCTTTGCTCTTCCTATCTTCCATCTGTGTGCTTTTTTTTGGGGCCTTTTTTCCTTTTTTTTTCTTTCATTGTTCGCGCAAGACGTGTCAATGCCCCGCATTGCCTCCAGGAAGTTGAGGAACCGATTCGGATTAGTAAACGATTGGCTTGAAAGCATAACACTCATCGATGAGCTTCTCAATGGCTATGTACTTGGAGAGGACCATCTCCGTGAAAGCCGCGTCACTCATTCTAGACTTGAAGGAAACAATGTCAGCTTTCCTCTTGCCAATGGCAAGGGCTTCATGGTTGAGGTTCCCCTACCTCCTGTCTCCTGGTTCCCCCAGGGCGATAGTCTTGATTGTACCGCGCATTGACATTGTGTGTCCTAATTTTGCACCCAACTATAGGAATGTTTCTTTGGTTTTAATACATTGTCATCGGTTTCCATGTCACGTAAGTATATGGTCGCCTTACCATCATAACTGAAAAAGGTACAGCCGTTTGAGCAGGTCATTGATCCTCTGATACTCAACGCGATGCTCAAGATTGTTGAGGTACTCCTTGTGGCCATAGTCCTCAGCGCCCGAGATAACGACCCAGTTCTTGAATCGTTCTTCTTCGTGCTTTGCCTTTTCTTGAAGGTCGGGGAACCTCGAAAGTTCGCCTACCGCGCCCGGCAGAGTTCCCACAACCGAAATACCGATGCACTGGATCTTGCCTGTGACTGTTGGGGGCAATGGCCAGTCCATATTGCCTGGTAAGTTGTGGTATCTTTCTAGACGACTTGGTTGAACGGTGATAAAGTGTCTAATCAGGAGTCGCGGTTGGTTCTGGTAGTTCTTGTAGAGCTGGAAAGACCCTGTCTATTTAACTGTAATGGGGCTTGACGGGGCATGCATGGGGAGTTTTGGTTTCTATTGCATCACACCAGGATAGGAGCTCACAACAAGCGCCGACAATAGTGAACAGTTATGGAGGTCAATAAGCCGGTAAGTGGACTTCATGATGTTTTCGGCGGTCGTAGATCACGAGGAAGCCCGGTAAAGACATGGCAGGCAGCGGTACTTCTCTTCCGTCTGAATATCCTGCAAGTATGAGTGTATGACTGTCATTCTCAGGCAAACCTTCTCCATTGGCCTACCTTGACTCAGCACTGCACGTCAGTGAAGGTGGAAGACAGCAAGATTGGACAATGAGACAACGCTCCTATTGAGAGGATGGTATGAATCATTTAGAACATCAGCGCGTTAAGAGTCCCTTGGATCCATCACCCAGCAAAGTCTCCATCCTACCCCATTTCCGGTCTTGACTTTATAAACAAACAGGAGCATCACATACGGTTCTTGCCATTGCTTCTGCGGTTGCGAGAATAGGGCAAGATTAACAGGGTGAAGAATCCGCAACAGAGCCGGTGACAAAGCTCGAATCATGTATTTCGTCTCCAGAACCCATAACCCGATTGATGTTTGTGAGTGTTCATTCTGCTGTAGCGTTGGTCCAAAATGGGATGACAGTCGGGATGACGACGGCGTCTTCAGATGCTGCTTGATGGAAAACAAGATAAGTCCCCTTGACTTGAGTTGTGAAGTCCGTGCTCGCCCATTCACTGGCACTCTCTTCCGATATCATAAGCTGTCCTGGTTTCAGTTCGCTTCATTCAGTTTCCACCCCCCAACGACCGAACGTCGTGACAAACGGAAGCTCAATGTTCTGTTTCGCGAGCAATTTCATTAAAGCAAACTTGCACATCGATCAATCGCCTATCAAGAGCAGAGTTGAGTATAAGTGCACGCCTTCCGGAACTTCGCCTTCCAGGTTGCAGGTTCTACCTGATCGCCGATCTCGCCATTATCGCACTTCCCCAACCGGGCAACAGCAACATGCGCACCTCCCCAATCTTCACCTTCACCAGGGAGGTGCTCCTCCTGGGCGCCCTCACCCACCTCACCTCCCTCGCTCTTGCCCTCCCCCAAAGCCAGGGCACGCCTGCGTACACTCTCTCCTCCACGGCCTCCACGACTTCAATATTAGCGCATTTATCTCCCCCACTCATCCACAGCAGTCTTCCCACCCCCACAGTCGACAACGGCCAAGTCAAGAGAGACGACCAAGGAGCCGATATCACGACCGAAACCGTTTTTTTCAACCATCGTCGTCCCGACCGCCACCGAGCTGACTACCATCCTTACCGTCGTCACCAATGCACTCGGCGCTACTACCTCCAATACTCCTCCCACAGCCACCACTTCTACGCCCCGAGCTGCTTCCAGCCCCCATTGCATCGTCCAAGAAGGTTCAGACGGCATCTGCGTCACCGTCGTTCCCATCTGGCCTACCGATACCCTCGCCCCAGTCGTAAAGAGACAGGCCCAGTCCCAGAGCAACAGCGAGACGCAGACGCAGACGCAGCACTCCGCATGTACCCCTACCGGCACTCCTACCACTACAAGCCTCACCACCACCAGCAACGCCGGCACCGACACTCTTGCGCCAGCGGTAAAGAGACAAGCAACCAACAGCAACACCAACGCCGTTACCAACTCCCACTCCATCACCTACCTATCCACGGCACTAGTAACCTCCCTCGTAGTCGTCCACGCTACTACTCCCCTTCTTGTCACCACTGTCTTGACGGTGTTTGCTACCCCTACCACCACCACAGCCACCAAGATCTCGACCTCGACCTCGACAACACGTCCAGAAACCTCCTGTCCCATGCCCAGCGAGCTCGTCAACGGACACTGCACCTACAACTCATGGGCCGGCTGGAACCCTGCCGCGGTAGTCCCGACTGAGCCGGTTGGTCCTCCTCCCGGGGCTCTCGAGGCGAGAGCGGTGGAGACAAATTGGGCGCAAACTCAATCAGAGTATAAGCTGGGGCTGGGACTGGGACAAGCGAGGCAGGTAAAGGAAGAAAGGGGAGGCTGGACGGAGATAGGGGCCTCGTAGGCGACTACTACAACTCGAAGAGGAATTTGATGACGGGTCTCAAACTCAAGGACAGCTCGGGGAATTGAGGGAAATGGTTTCCTTTGACCTAAAACCAGCTGTGTGGCGGGCGTGGATTCTGGTGATTGCGGTGTGTCTGCCTATTTTGGTGTCGGGATGCTTTTGCCTAAAAGGTCTGCGGAGAAGTTGTTGTGGGCGTGCGAGGAGGGAAAAAGGGGAGGAGGAGGGGGCATGAGATGAGTTGAGAAGATGGATCTGGTGAGAACAAGGGGTCGGGTGAAGGGAGTTTATACCCTCAAGCATCATCATGCGTTATCTTTATTTGCATTACCACGAGAGCCAGTAACTAGACCGCTGCAGGGTTCGTCACGTTCATAACTCAAACTCAAAACGGCCACCAAGAAGCCGGCGTCCTCTTCACCACGAACGCGCCTCTATCCATCGTGTTGATAACAATGTACCCACTGGGGAAGAAGGGATAATGACTCCACGTGCCCGTAAACGTAACATTTCCGCCACCGGGAGCATTATCATCCTCTGGATGGATATCAAAGTACGCCACCTCCTTGATCCTCTTTCCCGTGGGATCAAATGGCACGGATCTCAAATCCAGGATGCTCAATCCAAGGCCATAGTTGCTCTGGTACGAGAACCCATTGTGAACAAACTGGTTGTGGTCGATACCCCTCCGGAGACCCTTGTAGTAACCGGTTTGCTTCGGCTTCTCCAGCGAGGAAATGTCCCAGATGTAGGTGATGGGGTATCCGTCGGCGCCCAGGCCGGCGGCGTCGTACTCGTCGTACTCGTCGTCCAGGATCAGGTATTGTTGCCAGTTGGGGTCGAGGACCCAGCCTTGGTGGGTGTAGGAGGCGCCTTCGTACGAGGTGTTGGAGATGATGCGGATGTTTTGCTTGTCGGTTACGTCGAAGCTACGTTTTTGTCCTTGTCAGTATCCCTACCAGTAAGAAGACGGGGAAGGGAGAGGGGAAAGGGGAACCAACATGGTAAGCGAATCCTCATCATATCCATAACAAATATCCTTCCCATAATACTTTCTATCCGGGCCCCTGTACACAATGCACTGCGCATCATGGACATAGCCATCCTCACCGCTACCACCAAGCGTCTTTGGGTTCTTCGGATCCGTCAAGTCGAAAAACACCAGACCCGCGCGCAACGGCCCCGTTCGCGGCTGAAAGCCCACCGCAACACCGTACTTCTTCTCCTCGTTCGTCACAACATTATGCGACCTCCCCACCGGCAATCCCTCGTTCCACCAGCCGTCCAAGTCATTCTCGTTGGTAAACACCTTCGGGCGGGCGGGGTCAACATCCTGCAACTTGGCCAGATCGAAAATCTGCACGCCGTGGTTGACCGCTTCGCTGCCGATGAGGATGTAACTCTTATACCCCTTGATCTCTCTCCACAGCGACGGCGCGGCGGTGGTATACTGCGGTAGACGGCCCAGGTAGACGAGCTTGCCCTTCTTGGTAACTTCGGCAAACGCGGTGCCGTCCTCTTGAGCGATGGCCACGAACTCACGCCCCTTGGGCGAAGTCCAGCCCCAGGAGCCGGCGCCGCGGCCGGAGCCGGAGCCGAGTTCCGCGTGCGTCTTGAAGTCGTACAGGTCGAGGTTGTTGCAGCGGAAGGTGTACTTGGGATCGTTGGCGATGTAGGAGGCGTAGCCCTTGGTGCAGGGGACGTAGTCAAGCTTGGAGGAGGGGAACTTCTTGTACTGGGTGGAGTCGTAGACGCCGGCGGCGTCGAGTTCCGCCCAGGTTTGCTGTTGTGGTGGTGGTGATGTGTGAGTGTCATGGTTGGCGAAGAGGGAGAGGAGTAGGAACGGAAGGCAGAACAAGGAAGGGAGGAGCAAGGGAGGACGAGAGGAAAATGTCTGCTTACGTGCTTGAGCGCCATTATGTGCTCATGTCTGGCTCCGCTATCGTAGAGCTCGGCCTTGGCCTTCATGTCAACGGCCTTTTCCTTGGCCGAGGCTAGGGCGGCTAGGGACGCCGCGAGGGCGAAGACGGAGGTTCTCATGTTGTGCTGATGCTTGGCTCCGTGGTCGAGTCCAACAAGATGAGATGGGGGCTCAAGATATCTCTAAGTTGACGCAAGGGATGTGGTCTGGTCTTATATTCGTGTACCTTGCAGCCCTTGACGACGGATCCCGTCGATCGTCATAAGTCCTATAAATCCTGACACTGCAACCTGGTCCACTGATGTTCACTTCTTAGTGTAGCACTGGCAAGATTTCAACGGTCTGGATCCTGCGAATGCTTACCAAGAGCGGGGAAATATGAACCATTTTTGAAATATTCCGGGCACATAGCCTTGACTGGGAAGGTCAAGCTCGAGGTGACAGTTGCGACATGCGAATACTTGCTGTCGTTATATACCCAATCTGGCAGGTGTGAAATTTGATATGACGGATTGCCTCGAAAACTCTCGTAGTCTCACTGCATAGTCTTAGCTGCTTGAAGCGGGGATGGCGATATCTAGCCAAGAAATGGAGGCTCTACGGGCTCGGCTCTTGTGTACCGAGCCGGGGGGCGAGATCGTTGGCACGGAGACTCCATCTTTCGTCCTGGTTTCTCTTGGCCAACGTCCGCCTCATAAGTTCGTGGATCCCTATGTTCTCCATCAGTGTCCGTTAACTGGAGAAGAATTCCATTGCATGCACGGCATTCCGACACTGCGGTACAGGCTTGCGTGATGATTGTGTTGATGAATACGGAAGGTGGAAGAGATGCGCATATTGCATGCAGCCAAGGCCGGTAGATACCACCCGACCTTTCCTTGGTGAGATGGGCAGTTGAATTAGGTGCACCACGGTGCTAATGCCGTCGCGCTCGGCATCTGTTATCGTGGGTGCCCGATGTAATCTGTTTATAGTGTTGGTGGCATTACCACCGACAAGTGAGATGCGAGAAAAGGTTCCGGATAACCCTGCCGAGAAGCTGGATGTTGGAGTGATCGGAATGTGAACTTTCCGTGACCATTCTTTTCCATGTGCCTGTAGCCCCGCTCCCCAAGCATTGTTGTTCGTGAGAACCTTCCATGTTGGGCTCAATCGGCCGTTATCACACTACAGGTCTGGAACAAGAAAACGATAAAAGCTGGTTGCTTGAAAAATGTAGGTAACACCCCAGCCCCGCTCGCCGAACACGAAGACTTTCATTGTGTTAACAACTTGGCTGGGGGGAAAGCAGTTTCTGGAGTGATCCTTCAATGACATACCACAATCAAAACCATCTTCCCGATCATAGGGTGCCGATTAGTAACACTGATTATGTCCCGTTGGGCCCAATGTGGAATAATCCACCGTGACAAAGGCTCTGTCGACTTCTTGAAGACTCTCGTAGCAATACTGCAGCGTCTCGGCAATATCATGTGCCAAAGGCAGCGAGGTACTCTCGTCCAACAGTACGTCCAGCTCAACCCAAACACCGTCGCCAGCATGGTACGCCGTCAACGACTTGAACCCTTGGACGACAGGGGAAAAGCGAAAGGCAAGATACAACAGCTTCTTCTGCAAGGCATCATCGACACTGCTTCCTGTCAGTCGGCTGATGTTCTCGATACACGTCTCAGCCCAGTCACATATGACATAGATGGCTAACAGTGTTGCACCGAGGGGGTCCAGCCACCAGATCTGGGCAGCAACACCAATCAGGGGAAAGAGAAGAGATGCGGTGTTGAAGTACACATCGGTCTTGCAGTCCTGCACCAGAGCTTGTACCTGTGTCGTCTTGATGGGTCTGCATATGAGCCCGATAATGCCCTTGATGACGGCATTGGCAGCCATGGCCCCAATGGCAACAGCAGGCAGAGGCGCAACATGTCTATCGCCGCCAGGTAACAGCTTTGTAACCGCCTCCTGGAGAATCTGGATAAAGGAAACCACCATTATGACACTGAAGACAAGGATGCCGATGGGTTCAAGTCGTCGTCTTCCAACGGGGTACTTGAGCTGTAGAGCACGCAGACGCCACGAGACAAAGCGGTTCGTGCCATAGATGATGAGGGTGCAGAACAAGTCCAAGGCCGAGTCGGCGGTGCTGGCAGCCAGCGAAAGCGATGGACTAAAGCGCAGACTGAACAGCTTTCCAACGAGCATCAAGACATTGGCAATGACATTTGTGTTTATAGCCCATCTCGCGTTGCGGTCGTCACGGCGGCGCTTCTCGATGTGCTCGGGCGGCAGAAAGGCTTCAACGGCGCCCTTGGAGTCGGCGAGGGGGACACGACGTTCGGCAATGCCGTCTCTATCGGGATCGGGGTTCATGCTGTCGATGACATGGTCAGCAACGGCCATGACCAAGGCATCGACCTCTAGCCAATTATCGAGTGTCTCGTTTTGGGACTCGTAGTATTGCCTGATCTTCTTGTTCTTGATGGCCTCGAGTTCGGCATCAGACTTGCGATGCTTCTCCCCCCAGGACGAGAAGCCCTTCATGCCATCGAGCACCCTCTGCTTCAAGTCATTGCGACGCTGTTCGGCGATGGCCAAGTGTCGAGCGTCCTTGAAGCCGCTGAAGGAAGTGACCTTGGCGCGGTCATCGTGGATCTGGACTTGGTGTGGGGAGGGGATCCGCGTGGGGGCGGCGGGGGTACCCTGCGTGGAAGTGGGCTCGGTGGAGGAGCGAGGGTTGCGATGATGGCCAGGGGAGACTTTGGAAACGAGTCCAGATTCTTCGTCGTTGTCGCCGTCATCACGATACCGTCGGCGGATTGAAGAGGGCCAACGAGACTGCGTGGTCCCGTGCCAATCGGTGGCCGCATTGACAATTCTGGGTCTTCTTCCCACCATGTTATGTTGTTCGGTTGTCGTGTTGAGGTGCAAATTGTATATTTCTTCCACCGACGACAGATTCACGAAGGGGTTGAGGGAGTCATTATTGCAAATGAATGAAACATAACGAAACGCTGGGAGCTCGTTCTTGTGCTTTTGGCTTTTCGGTCAAGTACGGAAACAACAACCCAAAGAAAACGAAATGCGGACAAAGTCTGTGTTTGCTCTTTCCTCAGCTTGTGCATCCGCGCGGAGGAAAAGAAAGCAGCAGCCAGAATGACGTCATACGGGGCGGTTGTCCGACGTCTGCAGAACCTGTGGCTTCTGTGGCTGCATCGCTGACCGCCTTCATTCACACTAGGTGCGTCAAGATATTAACGGAATTTCATTGGCTAAGCCATTAATTACCCCGTTGACCCCTCCTCAGCTTCAACGCATGTCACCTCAGCTTTATTCGATGGAGTACCTGGGCCATTGTACAAAAAGATATCCCCTCCTATCAATGCCCCACAAGCTCTTGATAGGATGAGACTTCTCCATACAATATCCCTCTACCTGTAAGAATTCATCCAAGATATCTTGCGAGCCCGGTACGCCATTCTCTCACATACTTGGGGAGAGAATGACGTATCGTTTAGATATCTGACAAGACCATGGCTTGAAACCCAATGAGCAAGACGTTGAATACACTTCTGGAACTAATTTTCACCAAGAAGGGATGCTGTCATCACATTCAAGTCGATTGCATTTGGATAGGAAAACCAGAACAATGAATGCAGCGGTACCAGTACCTATGGACGCTCAAGAATCATATATCGTGGAGACACCAGCCAGAAAGAATGATATTCCCCAATTCTAACCATCTAATTTCCCATCTATTAATCCTTTCTCATTACCTATTGTTCATCTCTTTGTGACCTAACCTTTTTGGTAGCTACATCACCCATCCAAGCTCGGCACTCGCGCCCTTGAGACCCTTCACTGCTCCTCCTTGCAAACCTTCCCATCATTTCCCTCTGCCACCTTACTGGTAGACTGAGGAGCCGTAGGACTAGCCCTCGTAATGGTAGTCTTCCCATCACCTCCCGTCACAACAGTCAACCTATCTCCCAAACTGACAATAGGATGCATCACAGCACGACTGCTGCTCTGTCCCATTCCCTGGATATGGCCCAGCATTTGCCCCATATTCTGCCCCTGTCCCGATCCTTGACTCTCAGAACCAGAACCAGACCCCGAGGAAACAGGGATGATAACCACTGTAGTAGCAGTAGCAGTCGGAACCATGACAGTATCGTAGTTGGCCAGCTCAGTAATGGTACCGGTAACCGGAATGATTTCCAGTGGGCCATCATCCGTGGTTGAGGACTTGGCCGCAGACTTGCTCCTGTTGCTAGCACTATGGCTAGCCATAGGACGAGGAGGAAGGGGGGGCAGAGAAGCCGGGATCGTGTAAGTGCCATAATTGACCAAGTCTGTTGCCGTGCCGGTGACGGGGATGATGACGAGGGGGTCTGTGTCTGTTGATGTCGTACGGGAAGTGCTGCTGCGAGTCGCGATGGGAATGCTGGTGGAATCACTGCTTGTAGAGCGATTAGGGGTGCTGTTTGAGGTTGGCGAAGAGGTCGACGAGCTCGTAGAACTGGAAGTGATGGTAAAACTTAGGCTACCAGAACTCGAACCCGGAGCAGAACTATACTCTGTCCCCCTCGTAGTACTAGTAACCATTGTCTTGGGCACACACTTCCCGTTAACCGCCACGACTCCTGTCCCCGTACACTCGCCCTTAGGCCATGACCGGCTCGACGTAGCGCTAGGCTTGTGGGTCGGGGCAACTGTCTTGACAACAGTCACCACTTGGGTCTGTTGAATAACAGTGGCCCAAACCGTCGCCGTTCTTGTCTGATCTGCCACCGATGTAGCAGTAATGCCAGTGCTGGGGTTAGGAACAGGCGGGACAGAGGCGGGGATGGTGTAAGTGTCGTAGTTGACTAGGTCGGTTGCCGTGGCGGTAACGGGGATGATTACCAGGGGTTCTGTGTCGGTTGAGGTGGAGGTAGTGATGTTTGGGATAATCCCGTGAAGGAGGGAAGGAGTCGGATGCGTTGAATGACTGCTACTGCTAATGCTTGCTTCGACGGACGCAATGCTTTGCGCAATTTCGGAGAAATTAACTGGCCCATGGGCGTTAGGGTTACCCTCGTGTGGGTGGGAAGCTGCAAAGGATGCGAGTGGGACGAGTGCGAGGAGCACCTTCTTGTCGATATGGGGAGTGGTGTGGGTGGACATCTTGTTGTCACGGGAGTGGGTTTATTAGCTGTGTCTGAATGTTTCGTTATCGGATTCGATTTCTTGTTGAGTAGTCGTACTTGGTTGATTTAGTAACGGAGGAGGAAGTGCAGCTGGTTGTCCTTGTCCAGTGGTTCTTATATCCTTTTGAAAGGGAGAAATGAATCGACTTGTAGGGTGAATGGCAAGGTGCAAAGGGAATTCACTGAAGAAACCTTTGCAAACCTGAGCAACATGAAAAGGACCGTGAGTCAGTTAGTTCACTTGCCACTATTATTTGGAATTCCTCGTTATGTTTGACTCGAGTGTCTTCATCCGAGGTGTTGTTGGCTACAGAACCTGGTGCGAGTGACACACCTTCTGGTTGTGAAGGAAGCGCCAGACACTTCAATACCTTTCACCATGGGTCGCATACGTACACCAGCATGCTCATGGGCAATATTTCCGACGAACTTGTCATTGAAGAGAGTGCGTGAAGGTCCGCTAGTATTTAGTACTCAAGGTCTTAGGCCAGAAATGGATCACTTGGTGGCTAAAGAGATGAAGATGAAGGCGCATATGGAACACCAGAATGACATGGAAAGCTTCTTGGAACAAGGGAGAGTCATGGCCCCTTGATACAGTGGCCGTCATAGTATGTTCATTTCAGCATCGGCATGAAGCTATTCATGTACAAAGAAGTTGTGGACCCATGAGGAACTTCACACTACCCAAAGTCGGGAAGTCTTAGATTCCAGGTCATTATCACCACCAGCTATCCCTTCACATACCCCCTCAATTAGAGGCACCAACTTAGAGGCACTGGGAGTACCACTGGTTAGCAGCCTGGCATGTTGAACCAGACTGGCAGCAAGTAGCGCCGGTCCAACCCTGTCCACCGCACTGTCCCCACTTGGCCGCGCAGTTCCCTGTGCTGGGGGTAGTAGGGGTAGAAGGGTTGGAAGTGGTTACGGTGCCGCCGCCACCGCTGGCGTTGAGCTTGGTCTTGACGAAGGCAAGGGCCTGCTGGCCGTACTTGGTGCCATAGCCCTGGTGAGTGGCTTGGTCGCTGCCCGTGCAGCAGTACGGGTCGGGCGAGTCGCAGTAGTTCTGGAGCTTGGAGGCCGAGGCGCAGGTGTAGCCGGCAGGGCGGGAGGCAAACTGTGAGGGGAAAAGCGTTAGTATGTATTGTTGGACACAGTTGATGACGGAAATAGGAGGTAGAGGGAGGACATACGCCATAAGCAGTGCAAGTTCCAACGTTGTAGGACAGGCCGGCACGGTAACGGGGGTTGCCCATCATGATGACGGCCTTGACCTGGTTAAGGGCGCTGGCGTTGATGCCGGGGGTGGTGGTGGTGATGCCGGAACCGGTATCGGGACCGCCGCAGACGGCATTGTCCATGATTTGGCCACCCTGTTGATCACATGTGTTAGCAATTTTCTTGCATGAAACAAGATGCGGTGAAGGCATGACGCAAACACACCTGAGAATATCCGACAAGAACGATCTGGGTGCTGGGGCAGCGAGCATTGAGGTTGTTGACAGCCGTGGCGACGGCATTGGTGCCCTGTCTGGCCGAGTCACCGTACGCGATGCCACCGCAAGAGGACTGACCACCGCAAGCCGGGTAGGTAATGGCCTCGGAGGTGGCGCCGGGATAGGCCTGGAGGATGAGGTTGACAACAACACCAGCGGTACCGAAACCCGGAGAAACCGTGGTCTCACGAGCACCGAAGACGTGGATGGAAGGGCATGACTGACGCTCCTCAAGCTCGACAGGGGACGCGCCGACCAGAGCCGAGCGGGCCAAGAGGAGGAGGTAGGCAGCTTTGGGAGAGGGCCACATGTTGAATTTTTTGGCGCTGGTGATGAAGTGGCTGTAGATCTATGCCTGGGCTTGTCGATCTGTCTGTCTGGAAGGAGGACGGATGGGGCGTAGTTATACTCGGTGGTCATGGAAGATGTTGGCGATGTCACCGTTGTTGCGGAGGCCATGTCGCCGCTCATTGACCAAGCATCAGTCGCATTCCGCTCGTCCGTAACGAGGCCAAGGGCAGCATGTTCGAAGAGCATCGGTCGAATCCTGGTTTCTGGAATGTTTCCCTCGCCTGTTCTAGGCTGAGCTAGCCCTGTCCAAAGTTAATGCATGTTCGCATTGCTTGGGGTCGTGTCAATCTGGGGATGCCTTGGGTTGCATTGGTCTTTTGAACCGGCATTGGATATTTCGTCTTTAGGCTCAATTGACCAAGCCTCCACTGCAAATGCGACCTTGACCAAGAAGGGCAGACGTTTCGGCGTTTCAGGACGTGGACGTGTTTCCGCTTCTCGAAAAGGAATCGTCGGTGATGGAGAGAAAGTCGAGGTCTGATCATGGTCGGCGTTTCGCGGTCAGGTCGTTCGAGCATCCATGGTCTGGCAACCAGGGCGCGGCCAAGCAGTTGTGGAAAACAGCATTTTCTGGCCTTCTTTGAATTCGAATGTCCATGTTTGATATTGTTGTAACAGTCTGCTCTGGTGTGTTCGCTGCAAGTCCGATCAGTGGCTCCAGGGGCAGGCGCGCGTTCACGTGCTACCGTGAGCCTGACATTTGAAATCAAGGACAATTCCAGCCATGATCAGTGCCCGGTCAGGGCAGTCAGGTCAGATAACATAGCACGGATAGATAAATCCATGATATTAGGAATATCCACACTGATGGTTGATCTCCATGAAGGAATGGTAATCCCGACTTTCACAGCATCAAAGATACAACAGTAACCACTAGTGTGCGACACCCAATAACCCAGCTTCAGAGAGCTTTGGTAGTAGCAGCACTGCTGTATCTTACCTGCAGTCCTGCACAAGAAAACGAACGCGCTTCCTATTGCCACTCCTTGTATTATCCGTACCACACATCACCACACTCATTTTCATCAACATGTACCACCAAAATCAAGTTGACTCCTCTCCCTATCTCAAACGTTTCTTTTTTCTTTTTCTTAAACTCTCTTAGCTTTCACACCTTTTTCTTTCTTTCCTGTTGTTTACCTTGGCTTTGTACGATAGTAGCGGCCTATGATGCCGAATCACCGAATAAATAGCCTTCTAACCACACTTTCTTTTCACTTCCTTGAACAATGGGCTGCTTGGAAATTAGACGTACTATGCATATTTCACAGAGTAATCATTTCCCATCAAGAATGTTCGCAAGAAAGCAAGGATATCGTGCGATGTAGATCGTTAGTTCTGTGTTCTACAGCTTTCGCTAGTGACTTTTTGCTATTTTCCCGGCCAAGCCCGACCCCCCATCGATTTGCCAACTGTAAACACACTCTGAACCTAGGATATGTGGCAATCAAAAAGGTAACTAAAGAGATTATTCGTCATCCTCATGCCGCTACAGAGCATTCGTTTTCTATCTTTTGTTGTTAGTGTTGAGTAAACCCCGAGTGTCCCTTCCTTATTTGACCAAAAGCATAGCATGTACCAAAAAAACGAGGAAAAGTGGGTCCAGTGTAAGATTCTCGTACTGGAATACTCGCTAGAGGTATCTTTCGACCACAATCATTCGTCCTGTCGCTACAACAGTACAATAAACTCCGGGAAAAAAAACAAAAAAACAGCTTGCTTTATAAGGATGCAATAAACGCATGATGTATGATCTATAGTTACCATGATGCTTCTTCCTCTTAACACCAGACGTCGGCACATCGTCCACGGTAGCGCCCATATTGATATAACATCCTGACAACTGAGGTCTCGCTCTGAACTTAATTGCCTAGGATGGGAGTGAAAAGAAGTTCGGGATAGATCTAAAGAGACAAATCGCCTTGAACACCAATGACCAGAAACCTTTACCGTTCGCCGTATTTCCGAACCAAACGAGGAAACTGAAACCAGACTGGAACAACCATTCGCTTTCTCGAGTTTACGATACCGGGGAAAAAATAACAAGATGAAAAGGATATAACAGAAGAAGCCACACCGAAACCATGCTGTTAAAACGATACAGAGCCCAAGATTGACCCGCCATGAACCTAATACAACAACATCACCCCGAGGGTATGAAATTCCTTTTCCAGTCTGAATGGAGATTCGATTTATGATGGTTGGTGCGAAGATTGCGGCACATCGCAGGCGTAATGAGAAGCGGAATTCGGAGCGAAACAACATGCGAGGGATATGCTGCAAGCCAATAGAGAGAAGAGGAACAAAACAGAAAAGCGGAAGAGAAGAGGCGCTGCCATTATTCCGCCATCGGAATTATTAGGATAGTCCACGCCGGTCCAGACCGTGTTTATTTGGTAAAAGGAGAAAGAAAATTCAATGATACCCACTTTTTCCTGTCGAGCCCACCATCATGCAAAGCCATTTGTCCTTTTCGAGATACGGAGATAACGGAAGACACCTGAGAGATAAAAACAAAAGTGGAAAGGATTGTTGAGGAGGTTCGTTAGTTTGAACCGCGCAGGAATCGTTGTTTCCATGCCACCAAAGGCTCCTTCAATATAGAGACAAACGTTGAGATTGAAGCTCCAGCCGGTAATCAGATCCATCCTAATATGAAAGGGATTATGCGGCTCCACGCTTCCCGCCTAATCGCGATCTGGCAGGACATTGCTCGGTACCGGCTAGCTACGGTTCTGGATCAGGATAGACCAAGCTGTTGCTGTAGGAGCTCTGATCCTGAGAACCGAGGGGCGAGTCCGGACCACAATCCTTCAAATCGCACTAAGTATGATAGGAGGGGTTCTGCGGCTCCCCGCTACCGAGACGTCTCCCAGTCCCAACCGCACTCTCGTAGAACATCTGGCCGGCACTGGCGCCGGGAAAGGGCTCTGGATCCGGATACACATAGCCGTTGCCACTGGGGCTTTGGGCTGGAGATCCGACACCACCAGGAGACGCCCAACCCGCACTTCCAATCTGAGGGCTGCCGGCCGCACTACCGGGCCCTTGCTGAGTTTCAACAGTAGGCTCCATTGTTGCGGGAGGGGCATACCCCGTGGGGTGCGACGTGGGCCGGGTCAGTCCGTTGCTGTAGCCCGGTGAAGTCGTCGGTGCGTTGGGGACATGAACGTCTCCACGAAGGTGGGCTGGAAGAGTGTTGTTTTGCAAATACTGCATTTCCATGTTGGCCAATCCCGTGCTTGGGGACAATGACATGGGCCGCTGTGCTGGTGAGGGAGTCGTCATTGGCGTCGCCTGATTGGAGATTTGCTCGCTCTCCGAGCGTTCCTTAGTCCTTGCCAACGTTCCCCTGGCGAGAGCCTCCGCTGTAGCCTTGGCAGATTCTTCAACAGTGCCAGTGTGATGATTCTGGTGCCTCGTCAGGGTCGTCCGACGAGTGAAAGTTTTCTGGCAATCCATGTATGGGCACTTGTAGGGACGCTTTCCAGAGTGGATCCTGCGATGACGCGCAAGAGAACTGCTGTCGCTGAAGGGCTGCAAGACCGTTAGTATTTTTGTCTCGCTGTGGCCTTCAAGAGCGAACAATCTTACCTTGCCGCATCTCTCGCACTGATGGGGCTTCTCTCCCGTGTGCACACGCTGATGGACGGTGAGAGCTGATCGCTGGATAAACTGTTTGCCGCAGCCGGGGTAATCACAGACGTGGGGACGAATACCGCTGTGAATTCGCTCTGCAAAATAGTTAGCATATTTATGACGCGAGAAAACCGGTGGCACTTACCGTGACGAGCGAGATCACTTCTCCGTGCAAAAGCCTTGGCGCAGGTGGAACAGGCGTAGGCCTTGGGAGGCGGCCCCGGTGGCGCACCTCCCTCAACCTGAGGTTTGTAAGAAGGGTGAAGAGCAGACACCATTCCGTTGTTGGATGGGACACCTGGTACAGTAGGCATAGCGGGAATGCCCATCGGTGCAGGCGCCATTTGAGCATTGGGAGCCATCTGAGTGTTCATCTGAGTGTTCATCTGAGTGTTCATTTGAGTGTTCATCTGAGTGTTGGGAGCCATCTGAACATTAGGGGCCATCTGTCCGTTGGGGGCCATCTGGGCGTTAGGCGCCATCTGGAGGTTGGGGGCCATCTGGGCATTGGGAGCCATCTGGGTGTTGGAAGCCATTTGGGGATTGGCAGCCATTTGTCCATCAGGGGTCATCTGTGCGCTAGGAATAGTGGGAACGGGCATTGCGGCTCCCATACCGGTCGGCGAAGGGTAGGACATGCTCGGCTCGTACTTCACGGAAGCGTGCGGCGAGCTGGCACGCTCCATCGATTGGTGTTGTGTGAGCGGTTGCGAATGTTGCTGCTCAGGTGTAGCCAGTTGGGGAATATGAGCAGATTGTTCAAGCTGCTGTGTCGGTTGCGCGACCTGAGCAGCCTGAGCCGCTTGTTCGAGTTGAGCGGCATTAGCCTGGGCGCCCTTGGTGTTTAGTACGCTACCAATTCCCATAGTGGCGGTAGCAGATTCCGGTTCCGACATCTTGAGTGTCAACCAATCTTGGGAATATCGTTCTAAGTGATGCAGGGGTGCTATGTCTGTCGAGGGAAAGCTTCGCACAGCCAGATGGCAAATTTAGACCCTGATTTTTGATATGGCAGAAAACAGCAAGGCGCTCAAGTGCTGTTCCTGATATAGATAAAGTGCTATAGCGTGAGGTCAGCAGGGGGTCGACGGTGACTTAAGCGGTGAGCAAGCTCTATCATATGGATCTAGATGCTCAAGCCTCAAGATGTCAAAAACAGTTGATTGGGACTTGGCAAACCGTGGACCCTGCACGCGTCTCCAGGTGGCCCTGGAGGCATGAAACACAACGTTTTTGACACATGCGAGACTTGAACGATGAGGGGGTGAAGGAAGCAGAGCGGACCAACGGGACACAAACATCAGAACTCTTACCTCAGAAGTAAGCCAGAAGCTTTAGAGGGAAGACCTTGAAAGGGTACCGGCCGTTTTGTGTTGTTGAGCTTGATATCTAAGGTTGTCTTTTGACACCGTGTGGCCTTGTCGCTGAAGTGTCGATGAGGTGAATCGTGCACGGTTCAAGTGCAATCCAAACCAGGGGTCCTTACACGCGGGACGCCTTGACCACCGATCAATACCCAAATATGACGACGTCAATCTAATCGTTGCACTGTCGCAGTATCCCGATTGCTGATCGAGTTTCGAAGCTTCGCCGCGCACCCCGTTCGTTCTACGTGCTGAAGAGAATCCCGAAAATTGTGACCGAGATTTCCGGTTTCGTCAGTTGATAGGACGAGTGGGTCAGATACGCTCCGCTTTCTCCGTCAGCTACGGCTATAAGCTGTGCTCTTTCCGAAACGACGGGAAATGCCGAGATGTTGCGATGCAGGATGAACCGTCAAACAAATGGTTTGGGCGGATCGTAGCAGGCGAGCTTGAAATGATAGGTTCGAAGCGACCTGTCTCTTGCCGCTCAAAGAGAAGACCAATGCGAAGGCCTTAGCTTTGTGAGCTGAAGACGACCCGCAAAACAACTATCGCTGAGCACCGACGGTTGTGCTGACAGCTCGAGCCTTGTTATGTCCTGCGCTTCAACAATCGTCGGTCGTTCGCACGTGGTAGCTGCGTCGTGTTATTTTCAAAATCGAACAGACAAAGTACGTGCACGATGCAGCGTAGCCTTCGGATCGTTTTAGGGTGTGTCGATTGTTCGAAGAGTTGACCAGTGACAGCTCCTGGGAGCTAGGGAGGAAATGCAAGTTAGCTATTGGGGTTCCGATCAGACTGGACGGGAGGCGACACGGTCGAAAACAGCAAGATCAATAGGTATCTATCCGTGCTGGAAAGGCGCGCGATGGTAGTAGGTAGCAGTAGAGCAAGCACCACAGAGTGGTTTGGGAACTGGTACAAGATATTTCAATCTTTTTGGTGTGGACGGAACAAAGGACAACGGGGACGATGCAGGTGGCAAAAGGCAGGCGCGCTGACCAAGAAACGTATGTATGAATATCGATGGATGTCCGATGAGGCGGTAGCCAGACACCGAGACAGTGCAGCGAGACCTGCTAAGCTGCGAAGTAATGCAAACAGCCAGCTCCGAGACGAGAAGATGCAAACGCGCGTTGGCCACCGGTGGTGCAATTGGAGGAGCGAGGAATGGGGAAGGGGAATAAAAGATCGAAGTCGCCGGGGTGTTCTGTTCGTTCGAGGAACTTGAAGCTGAAGCCGAAGCAGCACGTCTTGTACCGCGCTGGGCAACTCCCACTTCTAGTAGTCCGTAGTGGTGGCAGGGCGACGGGGGTAGGTGAAAGGGTGCTACTGCGGACTCTTGATGATGCTCGGACCACTTTGTTGATATGAGTCCAAATGAAAAGCACGTACCTCTTTGGCACTTTGATATTCGTGAGATCCGTGTGTCTGCCGTCACGATGGAGTACGGAGCACCGCGTTTCAATGCAACACGACGAACCGCCTAGACAGGGTGACGTGGAATGAGCGCGCGGGCTTGGAGTTGCGAGAAAATGCGTCGCGGGGGAAAACAACTCGCAGAGAAATCGAGTTGCTGGAAAATTTGACGTACGGTGGAATGTAATCGAGGTTAAAGAGACAATGACGATGGAGCGCCGAGACGCAAAAGTCGCTTGACCGCCCGGGAGTCCTAGACGTGTGTGTGTGTGGGTGGATTGGATCGAGGTGTGGGCACGGTCGAAAAATAAACCGGTGGAATCGAGGCTGCCAGTGCCAAGACGAAGGGCAAGCAGAAAAAGTAAAATCAAAACGGCTGCGCGGGAAATGGAGTGAATTGAGTGGCACTAACGACGGGCGAATGCTAAGGTGAATCCCTGCCCTTGTGGCTTGGCAGCACGGTGTGTCTTCACGGCTTTTTGGTCTTGCCAAGTTTATCCGTGCGTTACCTTGTGCTGCCGTCAGACAGCTGGCGGTCAGTTGTTATCAGCCAAAGTTGGGCAAGTCCTTCACAGTCGCAGCTGCAGAGCTACGGAACTCATTTATCATCCGATACCTAGGTACGCGACAACACGCAAGTGGAATGGACAAAACCTCTGCAATCACAACACCAGTCGACCATTTCCGCAGCACTGTCGGACATGCGGATCAAATGGATGTCTGATATTGCGATGCAAGAAATGAGAGTTCGAAGGTTTCCCAGCTCATGAGATGTGTCCATATCGAGTTCATATCGAGTGTCAACATCTTCAAGCTCACTGAGGAGTCGGACATGCCAAACCAATCACAGAATCAATGGCGACCAACTCATATCAAACTCGCAAGTACCATGTGTCATTCCGAGTCAAAAGCGGGATGCTACGTGGTAACTGACAGGGCTCTACTTTTATTGTTGGCCGTGTGCCCTTCTTCCCTTTGTTTCAACTACCCATGCTCAGAGAACGTCTAATGGTCATGAAACCTCTGGCTAATGAGGTTGCCCTTTGCGGCTCCGGATTACTCAAGATGTTTCTACAGATGGGTACGCACACATGCCAGGAACTGTTGAAGTTGATTATTCGCGAAGCCCGTTGAGCTCGGGTTGTGCTCACGGTGATAAGGGTCGGCCTCATCGCTTTTCATCATCGATTGCAAACCTTTATACTTTTGCGCATATGCATAAGGCTTGCACTAAACCTGTCGGTCATTATCAGTATTATAAAAATGCATCACACATAATCAATACGTTGTGAGGACACGCGGGCCTTATTGCCACGCACGGGCAATATTGGATATTCGACGCCTGTTTCAATCCACGCAGGCTGTAAGTATACCCCATCGTTTGCCATCATGTCGTGCCAGTACCCGGACGTGTCTTCTCCATTGATTCAGGCTATAGGAAACTGAAACAGTCCTAGGCTGGAGAATGACAGCTGAGAAAACCTGAGGCTGGCCTCTTGCGTCTTCGTCGTGGCTTCTCTCGCGGTTGGTTGGACGTTGGTGGTGGAGTCTATCCAACAACCAGCCAAGCCCGTTTCCCGTTTGCATGAAATGGGCATTTCGGATGGTTGCACTGGAATTGGCGCTCCTGTGGACCGACTGCCATTCAGACGCCGTGGATTTCTGAACAGGGCAGTGGGCGCTGTAGTGCTACCTGAGATTGGCGAGTAGATTGCAACTTGTCCTTTTGAGGAAGCCTTCGAGAAGGCTTTCAGAAGCCCCATGATTTCCGCTTGTTTTGGGTGATGCATCTCGCCTCGCGGCAATCCATGGCTCTTGGTGCAATCCTCTCATGCAACCCATTGTAGCCACTGGCCTCGGTGGGCATGGCATCAAGATGAGAAAAGATAAAACGATGAAAGAAAGTGATCAAAAAGAGATGACACACGATCCAGTAACAAATCAAAGATGGCGGCATCTGATCGACACAGTGATGACTTTTGAAATGAGCCCCAAATAGTATCACGGTTTCTGACACGCTGAGTCTCGCTCCCATGGCACGCCTGGATCCATGGAAACGTGGAGGACGGCAGTTCGGAACCTGGCAAACCAGGACAGGGCGAAATTGCCAGGGCACATGGGCACACGACACGGGGCACAGAACGTTTCGAAAGCTTCCAATGTTCGATGATCATTCTGTGAGGTGGACCCCTGGTTCATGCCACGCGAGATGGACACCCTTCAGGTTCCTGTCAACTGTCTGGGCGAATCTCCATCCTTGTCCGCCAACCAATCTCCCGATGCCGTCAGCTGAGAAAATCAAAGAATCCACGTTGGGTAGTCATCAGTAACTGGAATCTCGAACTATGGATCGGGATAACCCAGTGGACATGGTAGTTTCACACCGCCCCGTAACATTGTCACAAGGAGTGGAACAAGTTGGAAATATCATGATGGCCGTCCAAACGCCCTTCGTACTTCCGGCAACCAAAGTCGCGGGAAGAATGGTTCACATCGCCAGAAATTCGATAGCCCAGTCGTCAACGACGTTTCAACGGACGTTGTCAGTGGATGGACACGGAAATGTTCCGGCAAGCGGCATCAGGTGCTATTTTGGAGTCGATGTTACCTCTGGTGAAACAGAACGTCAGATGTTGATCTGCCGCACGGGAAAATCACAGCCAGGCACCTTCTTCCTTTCAGAGAAACCGTTCTTGATACTTCCCATGAGTGATCGCCAATTCCTGTTTCCCGTCGTAAATGAGGCTCAGGCCATCTGTTCCCCGAGGCCCCACCGTTGCAGGAAGGCAGAATCCCACCAATCAGAGAGCTGGATTGTTGGCTGCCTTTTGCGCGTCGGGAGATTTTGACGACGACACTAAACTTCCTCATTGACAACATGAACCATCGGTCTGGGGAGCATGGAGTTCTCCTTTGCTCAAGACTTTGGCGGTGAATAACCCATATTCCGACTACGACGGTATCTCAACATGGTCTTCCGCTGAGAGATTGTCTCAGTGGCACGGAAATCCCCCCAACCTTGGCATCCCGTTAAGTTCGAACACCATGTCACCACTCGCAATATTGTCAGTGACCTGTAACCTACTACGTCAGAACTTTCGGTCAAACAACGATTCATACCGACAACATGGCTCTTCAAACCCCTTTTCCATGTGGCTTTCTTCCATTCCCAAAATCGATCAACATGCCAAGAACCGTTCTTTGTTGGTCCTTTTTTTGGTCCACAATTCCTGTCCCGACCGATAGCGCCGAAAGGGTCAACCGAACTCAGCGCATACCAATAACAATGTTGTCCCAGATTGTCGGTATCGCCGAAGCTGGGGAAAAAAAGAAGTCAGTTTCCAGCTTTTCAGTTTCTGATACGTATGGCTAAAAATAGAGAGTCCCAAAGAAAGATGATAAAATTCCCAAATGTCCATCTGGCTGGCATTCCCCAACATTTGACGCGCCGACACGGACACTTCGTTTCACAACTGCCGAGATTCCGCGGATCTGGTCGAGCCCCCGCCCGGTCCCACCTGTCATCAGTTTGTTGACCGACCCGTTCACCGAACCACGCTTTTCCCCCCCCGGCCACCGACAGCCCAGGGTCCCGGCTGGTGGATAAAATGGTCCGTGACATCCGTGACCGACCACGTTCGTTCATGACATGCGGAACTGTTTCTGTCTGCGTTCGGGATTGACCTACTGGCCGGTACGGCACGTCACTCCTCGAACTCCTAAAAAGGGGAACCACGATACCACACCGCAATCCCGCCAGTAGCATGGGTCCTTTGAGGCCGACTATGTACTGGTCGCCATGTGGCATTTGATGCAAATCAATTCTCCGAAATGACACGGATTGCTTCCATTTTCGTCTCAGGCCGTACTTCAGCGTGCGAGGGGTCACAAAGAGCGCTTGAAATAGGGGATGCACATTTGGATCGACCATGACCACTTGTTTCATTCTCACCTCTAGACCATGAGCTTTAGGCAGGCTTCCCTTGAGATTTAAGTGATAGGGTTGCTAATCACACATGCCGTGCGCTATTCTCATATGATTTAGGAAGTGACGTCATGTTGGATTGGAACGAGTGTCGGGCGTTCTTGCTAGAATAGCCACAGCATATTCCCCAGAAAAGGAACTGAAGGCTCAGATGGGTTGAGAGTTATCACGATGCCAAGCACTCTCCTTCCTTCTCTGTCTGTCTGACACAGATAACCAGGGCACCTCTACCACGCTGTGGTAGGAAAGAGGTGCCACTGCAGTGGTACATACCTAAGGTACCTACCTAGGCTGGGTGTGGTGCACCAGTCCCGATGACATGAGCATACCTTATCGCAGCCCGGTAGCGAGGTCATCCATCTGGATTGTATTTCTTTTCCTTATAGGGTTGAAAAAGCCAAGGTGAGGCGTTCCATCCCCGTCTAGTTCTCGCCTTCCGGATTGACATCACGGTCACGGAGGTTACAACACGGAAACATGGCCCTGCCATCGCGGACAGATAACATGGAAATCTCTCTGCGACATAAGTGGAAGGTACGGACTGGATGAGGTGGATGCGACTTTAATGATCCTTCCCGTCACATCCAACAACAACAGCCAGTGTAGATCTTGAGGTTTCCTTCCGTGTCTAGCCATTTAGCTTCCATGATTAGGAAGGTGCTGTCGTTAACTGGTGGCTGATACCTGCCACCTGCCTACAGGTCTTTGATCACTGTGTCAAGTTAATCTTTGCTTGTAGAGGAAGGCACGATGTTAGTCCGAACCACCAAGCAGTCGCTGATTTGGCCGGGACGGAGCATGCATCTATTGCAGCATCTTCCCACTTTCGCTGTGATTGAACAAGAGGATCATGATGTATCACGAGAAGAACCGGAATGAGAGCGTTTCCATTCTCCGACCTCCATCATCGTTCGTTATCCAGTCATCTTCGTTCTCACGGTTGCTTTCCATGGAATTTATGCTTGCTCGGAAACTCTAGACCATTCCACGAAGCCTTCCATCCTTTCTTTCTTTGCCGAACTCGTGATTTGTTACACTTGACCTCACCTTGACCGCTACTCCTGCTGTTGGACTCAGTTTCGTCCAATATCCTCCCCGTCGTCTCAATGATCAATCACCGATGCTCGAGTTGCCCTTAGTGCCCAACATGGCTCATCCACCTCATACGAGGCCCTTCAACTTTGAAAACTCGGAGGATAATACATCTGTGGGACCCACAAGCTATCAACATGCGCAACCCAGCAGCGGTGACCTGGTACCATACTCGGGCATAGCGAGTGATAACTCAGACCAAAACGATGCATACCAGAACACATCACAAACGTCTCAAGATGTCATCCAAGAGACGCCCAGAAGCTTGCCACTTGCTCCCGAGGAGATAGGGCTGATCGAAAGACCAAGAATGAGAAAGACCTTCGAGCTTGAGCAAGAGTTCGAGTTTGGTCCTCCGCTCCAGATCAATCCAGGACAGTTCACAAAGCAGTTAAAGAACCCTGGCCCGCTCTATCAGAGTACTCAACCACAGGTTTTGCCTTCTCAGTCATCTAGTCATAACAACACCACTCGGCAATTCTCGTTTCCTCGACAAGAGCCATTGCCAGGGCAGCAAATCGAGGATAGGATCAGCAATGATGCTGTCTCTGCACACAACCGACCTCCTCCTAAAGTAACAGACCAACCGAGTTCCGTCATTTTTCATGAACACGAAGCGCAAGACACCGAACAAGCTCCTAAACAAATGGTTGACACTCACCCTCCCCCAAAGGGACGCCCCTTCGCAGATATGTCCCTACCGTCCGTCCACAGAGCTTCCAAGGTCACAGTGCCCGAGCCACGGCCACCTATCAGTATACCACGTGTGAAGACCAGTCGAAATTTTACGTCAGGCCCGGAACCGGATGGTTCCCACTTACAAACCGATCCTCGAGCCTCCGCCGTTAATGCGTCAAGACACCCACAGCAGCAAAATAATCCTGCCGCAACCGTTAACGGAGAACACATCAGTGGTGATGGCGACCATTTTCTGGTATCTCACGAAAAAGGGGTTGCCATTGATAGGGAGTATCAGTCCGAAGGAAGGGACGGACAGTCAAAAGATCAATCTTCACCCACAAGTACTACCAGGTCACACAACAGCGGACAGTCACACACTGACAGGCCTCAATGCCAAGACATTCATATGGACGATTACACTCTTCCCGGTAACACGGAAGCTGAGGATGTTGTCAACGTGGAGTCTAGAGCGGCACATATCAGATCTTTTGACCACCCTGACCCTCGGCAGCCAAAGAGCACCAGCCCATACTTCGAGTCTCTCCGTCAAGGAGAGCCGTCTCACAGCAGCCGCCAAAAGCCCAGCAAATCTCATGAACTCCCGAACACGAACACTGCTGGCTCAGCCAAGCCGCCCAACAAAGGAGTCGAAAAAGGGCATTCTTCCTCGAGGACTCAACATATCTCTCCAATCCGTCGACGTGCAGCTGCACCGGCCGCCCGGTTGCACAAGCATCACACCATGAGGGAGCCTAAAGCTGTGTACAAACAGAGTCCTCGGCCACCGTTGGAAGGCTCAAATGTGTCCAGGAGAAGGGCAGCTGTCTCTACAACTGCAAGATCGGAGATAATCGATATCACCAGTACACCCGACAGCGAGATAGTAGGATCGAGCCCGACCGCCAACAACAAGAGTGTCAAGATTAGTCAGGAATTCACCAAGGACCTGGCTGGTGTCCTTAACCGATTCACTACTCAGCACAACTCCACCCGGCAAGAACTGAAGGAAAAGTATCACAATTACATTAAGCAGCTCAAGAAGAAAATCAAGGACCGCGAACAGGAGGCCAAGGAATATTACGCTCGGATTGAGGAACAAGCCAGCGATATTCGAGAGCTTGAACACTCCAATGGAAAAATGACCAAGAAGATCGGCGAGCTCGAACATTCCAAAGGAGAAATGGCCAAGAAGATCGCAGAGATGGAGGCAGTGCTTGAAACCACCACAGAGCGAGGGTCAAAGGCGGAAGAGAAATATCGCAAGGTCAAAGACCACCTCAATGCGGCGATCGAGGAACAACAAAAGCTATACCTCATGTCCAAGTCGCAGTGGGAGAAGACAATCAAGGAGGTCCGGGAGACCGAACGTAGCCATGGTGCTGCCTTGGAAGAGATGTTACAGAAGACAGAGGTGATAAGACACCAGATGCTTGAAAGGGTTCGCCAGACAGTCGGTCAGTGTAGACAGGACACTTCGGAATGTAAGTAAGTTCTGTATTGCTCGAGCGACAAATCTGACGGACTCCCTAGTGTACGCCCAAATCGACACTCTCACACGCCAGATACAACAAAGAGATGCCGAATTGAGCCACGAAAAGGAAGCTGTAAAGATGCTATCACAGCAGCTTGAAACTCTCAACATCGCCAATGAGGGCTTCGAAGCGCTGGGGTCTCAGCAAAAGGACATTCTTGGCAAGATGGACGAACAAAACGCGCAGGCAATCCAGAGACAAGCGAAGACCGAAGATGCATTCGGGACCAGGTGAGGATTTCACATGGGACCTTGATAGCACTTGAACTAATTTCCAAAGATTGGATCAGATTACCGAACAAGTTGGGTCTGTTTGCAAAGCAGTATCAGAGCAGCCTCAAGCGCTCTCAACTCTACAGAGCCAGCAACAAGAGATATTGGAGCTGTAAGTTCATTCGACGACTATTCATTGCTTGCATACTGACGTCTTTAGCATCACGACAAAGCTTGAGGTTGTCATGGAGTCTTCTGGCAATACTGAGGAAGCGACAACCAAACTCTCGACGGACATCAAGGCCCATATGGAGGCGATTTCGAGACAGTTCGGCCATGAGAAGGACCGTTTGAGCCAACAGTTGAACGAAAATCTCACGGAAAATGGTAGACTTGCCGGCTGCATTGCCGAAAAGGAAGAGGCACTCAAGACTTGCCAGAAGGACCTGAAGGACTTGCAGAAACGTTTTGAGGACCAGAAAGTCCAGTTCAGTCAACTTCAGGCGCATGCCGTAGAGCTGGAGGTAGCTCACCAAGACAACCAACCGCTCAAACAACAACTTCAGTTCGCTCAAGCAGAAATCGAACGGCTAGAAGCAGAAGTCAGCTCCCGGACAGCAGCTATTTCACATCTAGAGAAAACAATTCGTTCGAAGGAGGAAACATACGTCTCCGAGGTTAAGCAATTCGCTTCTCAAGTCCGCCGACTCAACCAACTGATACTGGACAAAGAGGCGACCATCGAGCCAACAAGCGCCAAAGCAGCAGAGCTTGTCCGTCGGGAACTCCTCGCAGAAAAGGAAAAGGAGACTGCTGAACTGAACAAGAAAATCTCCCAATTACGCAGCGACAGGAATGCCTTGGACGAAATAGCAACACAACTTCGACAAGAGAGGACCATCAAGGAAGAAGCCGAAAGACAGCAGGCTCGCACAATCGAGTCTCTGAAGGCCAGCCTGGCTATTGCTGAAAACAAGTGTTCATCCCTTGATAAGGAATTGAAGACGAGGTCGGACGATCTCGCCGAGTCTCGTCATCGTAGATCTACTCGGATCAGCGCTTTGGAGGCAGATCTCGTTGTTTGGCAGAAGAAGGCAGTCGAGCTCGAAGCAAACTACACCGGGCTGCAAGAGACTGAGAGACAGCATACCAGTGTGATTGAGTCTTTGAAAGTTTCTCTTGCTGCTGCGGAAAGCAAATGCTCATCACTTTCTGAGGAGTTGAAAGCGAAGTCACTCGAACTCGAAAATTCCAGTCAACGGTGGTCTTCTCGCATCACCGACCTGGAGAAAGAGCTTGCAAGCTGGCAGGAAAAAGCAGCCGGACTTCAAGCAACATATTCCGAGGTGCAAAATATCGAGGAAGGCCGCAAGGAAAGATTGAAGGAGTGCTTGACCACCATAGAGCAAATGGCAGTGAAGGAAGGAATTGTTGATCCAGATGCTGGGACCTCGAAGTTGTTCGATGGCCGAGTAACGTTGGATGAGGTATGGCCAAAGATATCCAACGTCGTCGAACGATTGATGAAGATGGCATCAACAAAATATCAGGCCATTCTCGACAAACAGCGCCAAGAACTCGAAGCGTACAAAGAAATCACCAGCCAGGCAGGATTGTCAACGAATGAAGACTCTCAAACATCGCTTGTCAATACATGCAATAATCTCGGAATAAACCCACTTCAAGAAACCCAAGGCGGCGATCCAGACGGAATCGGCGACATGGTAGCAACTCCGCCAAACACTGAGGAGACATCGGCTCCGTTTCTGCAACATCGTGTGGTCATGGGTCTTCAGGATCAAGAGCGGCGGGTCGCTGTTAGACGACCAACATCTACGGAAGGTATACGCAAGGTCCCTTTGCCTCCACCGCCTTCCGTTGCTCAGGAGAAATCGAGGAGGAGGGAAGCTGCACCTCCCAAATCGATCATGAAGAGAGTGACCCGCAGTGCATCTCGGGAGCAATTGATCGAAGATTCTTCGGGGAGTGGTGCCTTTGGGAGAATCGGGCCCCTTGAAACCTTCACAGCAACTCCCCCGGACAGTACGGGTGCTTTTTTGGAGCAAAATCCCACGTCTCATGAGGTTACCTCCGGCCACTTTTCAGATGTCTCTGCTTCAGGAAGACCCAACAAGCGGAAACGATCTGATGATATCGTGGACTCTCCCGTAGTTGTTCGGCGCGGCAGATACTCGAGAGAGGCGGGCGGAAAGAGTACGACCAAAGCTGTAGCTTCTACCCTAGCTTCAGCATCTGTTCCTAATGCGTCAGACAAAAGCGGACCTCGTGGGATAGGACAGCCACAACGGATCTATCGAAGCCGTCACGCCGCGGATAAGTTGAGCGAAGGATTCAGCCCCTCTAGAAATAGATCGACGTCCATCAACTCCAAGCCTTCATCTAGCCTCCCGCCCGAGGTTGTGAATGGTGCCAACAGGTTCTTGCCACTCAGATCGGCACCGACTCGGACCTACGGCAGTCGAAAGTCCGTTGGTCCTGCGGAAGACGCCGGCTCGACCACTCAAACAAACCGCGAGTCCCAGTCACGGTCCCAATCTCAGCCACTTTCGCGTTACTGGGGTGCTAATGATGAGACTCAGGACTCCATCACCCTCTCGCAAAATGTAAGGCAAGAAGACGCAGATGACCTTCTTCTGCCTCCACCTGGCAACAAGTCCTGACTAATATCTATACTGTGTATGTGTGGTGTATTTGTCCGAGATAATCTGGGGAACAGATCTTGTGGCACCGAAGTTCGAGAAATATGAAAATGTAAAAATAGAAAAACAAGATACGATGACAGGAGTAGTGAAAGCTGTGGAGGGTTTAAAACAGATTGTCTGGCCGGATAGAAGAGCCATTCTTACCACATAACACAAAAGAATGGAAAGCCACTTGGCTGCAAACCTGGGTCACCCCCAAGATGAACCGACAGCCTAGGGGCATTGTGCTTATTTCTTGATTCCCTCTCTAGGCGAGCTGGTCGATCGCTAGAGCTCCAGAATCCACATACCCTCCATGGTACCAGTCTGTAGCTCATTGGGTGATGTTATACACTGACGGATATAATACACGACCGTGGACTGGAAGAAACGAGGAGGACGCCATCTTATTCTTGCTCCCTTCTTCTCCATATATCCAGTCCAGTTCCGGTCCAATCCCCTCTCCAGCTCCAGCTTCACGTCACTCGCCAGCATTGGCCATTGTCTGCTGGTGAAGTGTTGGTATCGATATCGTACTTTGGTGTCGTGGTATCGGTTTAAATCCAGGAGAGGAGGTGATGTTGTAGCCGTTTATTCCTCGCCGCTTCGCATATTGCTTCGGGTTCCGTATCGCAGGCTGCGCGCTTTCGCTCTCGTTCGTTCGACGGTGGTTGGGCCGTTTACCTGCCCTTGCGTTTCTGCTCGAGGAAGAGGACCTTACGGCGAACTAGATGACGGGAAAGTGGACGTTAGTATCTGTTTCTTCCCTTTCAAGATTTCCGTGCGCAAATGTTCTCTCGCTTCCTTGTCCCTTCCCCACGGCCTGCTGACTGGTGACTTTCTTGTGTTCGGTGGTCGGTCGGTGTCTGTCGACGTTGCAGTCTCTGAAAGCTCTGGTCGTTCCGGTCCCAGTCCCAGTCCCAGTCCCAAGCTATCCATGATTCGTGCCGTGTCGCGCAAGCCGAGAAGCCCACCACTGATGACTGTAACCGCCCCCCAAAGCTCCGGCAAAATATCCATTTTTCATGTTCTTGTCTTGTCGTGCCATGTCGTCTCGTTTCGTGTCCGTCCGAATGTATCATGAATGCCTTTGCAAGCGGAAGAGGTAGGAGGTAGGAACGATGTGAGAGAGTATGCGCATACCAATCGGATCGTATTTCAGCATGCTCATGGGCAGCGAGGTACGGGGCCGGGTGAAGGTGTAGAAGTAGCCCGTCATGGCCATGGAGATCAGGCGCACGTTGATGATGCGGGACTTTGCTGTTTTTGTTGTTTTACATGTTAGCTGTTGCCAGTTCCATTGTTCTGTTTCCGCAGTCCGTTTCCGTTTTCTGTCTTCCGGTGCAGTTCGCTTCCAACATGAAAAATAGAAAGGAATGCAAGACGGCACGGGTGGGATAGGCGTGTTAATTACCCTTCTTCGCCATCTTGAACAAGTTGTTGCGCTGTTGTAGTGATGCAACGGCGGCGAGTGGACTGGACTGGATGGACGGGGGGGCTCTACTCCGGACGGAGAGGTTCGCGGAACTACGGCGGGCGGAGGGCGACGGGCGGCGGGGGTTCGCGGAATCACGGAGCACGGTCTTTGCGCCGGAACCTCTCCAAGCTCCAATCGACGTCGGGTCGTCCGCGCTTCTTTGCGATTAGCGATTGGAAATTTTGCCGGCCGGCTGGGTGCGTAAGTGGGTCCACTGAAAGGGCAAGGGGGGGGCTTGGCAGGTGGTGGTGCTGTGGTGCCGGACCGGTGAAGGTAAGGTGTGAGCTGGAGAGCTCACCGAAAGCCACAAGTGGAAACTCCCTCCAGAGAGGGCCCAAGGTCTGACGGGTGAGATATCTGTCAATATTTCACAAACCCAGTGATACCAAAGGACCTTTACGGCACGGCGCATTCATGGAGATGCAATCATATACTGTCCAGGACGGGTTGCAAAGAAGGCGACCGTTCTTAGCATTTCGGCCGTGAGCTTGCCCGTCACTCCAACACTCTGTATAAGTTTACCTTAGCTTGCTGTCCTCAGCGATAACGCCAGCGTCGCGCTGATAGCGGTAGAGATAAGGCGTGTTTAGACTTAATTGACTCCCCGGTCGCAGACAAGCCCGGAAGTCTCGATTCCGCAACCCCCGCCAGAAATGGACCACGGAGGCAGAACCGGAACGATTCGAACGAAGGATTCTTTGCAACAGACGGGAAGTTCTAGACCACACCGCTTCCCATTCTCCTGTTTCGGAGCTCGTTAGTTTCAGTTGAGATCACTGCAATTGCAAAAATCATAACATTCTTGCGGCTGCTGTGTCAGTCGAAAGCAACTGAGCATCCCCAACTCTTGGCTTGACACAAACCCGGACTCAGCCCTAAATCACATCCCGGCTTTCTCGGTACTTTCGGATACCTATCGGAGCTAGTCAGCATCCCCTCAGCGCACCTTCAACGGCTAGTCAAGCCCTTGCACTCTCTCTCTCACCTTTGACATCACCCTCATCGTCGTCCACTAGGTAACACATCCAATCGCACAGATGGCTGCCGGACTGTCAAACGCCCTGAGGACCGCCCGTCACCGGGTGCCCAGCGCGGCCGTGAGGAATTCTTCCCGTTCAACCCCTGTCCAGCAGCTGGCGTGGGGTCCGGCGACATGCGGAGGTAAGGATTCCCACCTCGTCCGACTCGGATGCCCCTCGACCCTGATCTTCCCCAACTTTCTTGGCCTTCTTTTCCCCGCGTTTTGCAACACATTCAAATCTCACGACTTCTCTCATTACCGTCTTGGCACCTGCTTGGCAGCTGTTTCTTCGCCTTCAAGTTCACTTTCCCATGCCCCATCCATGTTTCAATGTTGCTTCGAGTTCATGATTCAAGTTGCACCCTGTTTCTCTCCACAATCGAAATCACCATTCCCGATTTCGGCCAAGCTTTTAAGAGTCAAACTCACATCCACGCGAACACAAACGCATAGGACAGTTCAGTTTCCCAAGAGCCTCGTAGCATGCAGTCCAGACTATCAATGTTGCGGTTGCCTCCCGTCGCATGGCGGAATACATAGGTACCAAAGAGGTACTATTCCAGCCGTCTCCAATTCCCAAAGCAGTTGGTGTATTGGACATGGGCAACCTCAAAAAGCGAGTCATCAGACGACACGACAGGCGAGACATGCGCTGATTCTTTATCCTCAACCGCCCGTCTTATATACACGGAGACACGCAAGAAAGAGCTACACAGGCCAACCACCTACCATGGCGTTCACTTGTGTGCTTGGTCCCTGGTTATACCCCTCTTGAACTTCCCATTTGTCCTTCCGTTGAGCCGGTCTTCCTTTGTGAAATAGGATCACCAAAGCTGGTGAATCGTCTTCTAAACCCGAACATAACCTCTTTGAAATCGTTATCTAGCTGGTCCGCGTCCATACTTACTGTTTGCTCTCACAACCAAGCCCCCCTTCTGTTTTCTTGACCAATACCAAACAAGCGACCCTTGCACGTTCTCAAGACCTCTCTTGTGAACGGGGAGTGTGGGTTTTGAAACTAAAGATTTCTAACGTGTGCCCACTCCCTAGCTTCCGGCCTTGACTCCTCCTCGGGCCGCGTTGCCCCGCTGTCCAAGTCTAATAATACCCCGCCGGTTATTCACTCTTTCCCTCAGCAAACTCGGTTCCAGACCTTCACCCAGATTCGCAAAATGTCGTCCTCCAATACCCGCCGTCTCACCATCGACAACATCAACCCGCACGTCAGAGCGGCCCAGTACGCTGTGCGCGGTGAGCTTGCCGTCAAGTCCGAGGAGCTCCGTGCCAGCCTGCTCCGTGGAACCTCCAACCTTCCCTTCAAACAGGTCATCTCGGCCAACATCGGCAACCCCCAGCAGCTCGACCAGAAGCCCATCACCTTCTTCCGCCAGGTCCTCAGTCTCCTCGAGAACCCTCTGCTTCTCGAGCAGGAGGATGTCCTCATCAACCACCTCGGCTACAAGACTGATGTCATTGAGCGCGCCAGGTGGTTCCTCAAGCATGTCGGCTCCGTAGGAGCTTACAGCGCCAGCAACGGCGCCCCTGCTATCCGCCAGCACATTGCCGACTTCCTCGAGAGTAAGCTACCCTATGCATCCTTGTCCGTGGGGTGTCTACATGTCTGTGTAGCTAACAGCCGTTTCCTCTCTTTTTAGAGCGCGATGGCTTCCCTGCCAACTGGCAAGACATCTACCTCTCTGCGGGTGCTTCTTCAGGAGTTAACACTCTCCTGCACATCATCTGCGCCGATGAGAAGAGCGGCATCCTGGTGCCCATCCCCCAGTACCCTCTCTACACTGCCACGCTCTCCCTCCTGAACGCCACCTGCGTCCCCTACCTCCTCGACGAGTCCAAGAACTGGGGCACCGACATCAACACCATCAAGGAGTCGTACCAGAAGGCCAAGGAGGCCGGTGTCGACACCCGCGCCATCGTCATCATCAACCCCGGCAACCCCACCGGCGCCTCCCTCCCCGAGGAGGACATCCGCGCCGTCCTCGAGTTCGCGCGCCAGGAGCGTCTTGTCGTCCTCGCCGACGAGGTCTACCAGACCAACGTCTTCATCGGCGAGTTCATCTCGTTCAAGCGCGTTCTCCGCCAGCTGCAGAAGGAGAACCCTGACGGCAAGTTCGACTGCGTCGAACTTGCCTCTCTCCACTCCGTCTCCAAGGGCATGGTCGGCGAGTGCGGCCACCGCGGCGGCTACTTTGAGTTGGTCAACTTCGACCCCGAGGTCCAGGCCCAGATCTACAAGTTTGTCAGCATCATGCTCTGCGCGCCCGTCATCGGCCAGTGCCTGGTCGAGCTGATGGTCAACCCGCCCAAGGCCGGCGAGCCTTCGTACGAGCTGTACCAGAAGGAGTACCGCAACATCTACGAGGGCTTGAAGGAGCGCGCTAACGCCCTCCACAAGGCCTTTGAGCAGATGGAGGGCGTCGAGTGCGGTGCCCCACAGGGCGCCATGTACCTCTTCCCTACCATCAACCTGACCCCCAAGGCCGCCGAGGCCGCCGCCAAGGAGGGCCGCACCCCCGACGAGTTCTACTGCATGAAGCTCCTCGAGGCTACCGGCGTCTGCGTGGTTCCTGGCTCTGGCTTCGGGCAAAAGGAGGGCAGCTTGCACTTCCGCACTACCTTCCTTGCTCCTGGTACTGAGTGGGTTGGCAGCATTGTCAAGTTCCACAAGGAGTTCATGGATCAGTATCGTTAAGAGGCTTTTGCGCACTAACCAAGTGTGCTTAATTCGAAAACGTTACTTGATGAGATGACTTCGCTTCGTCCGTCACGATGGTGATGGATGGGTGGATGTATCCTTGAAACGGATGGTGGTCTGATTATGATAGGCTACAAGGGAAGGTGTCCGTTCATCGGTTCCTCGGTTCATGCAGCCCCTCACAGAGGAGGAGGCCCAAGGGGTAGTAAGTTGTCGCGGGGAAACATGGTCTAACCCTGGAGATGTCATCCGTACCTCTCTCCCTGGGACTTCACCCTACCCTGTCTGTCTGTCGATGTCCACTTATGCAGGACAGGCGCGTTGTGTGATCCATCCATCACAGCGCGCGGATTAGACAAATAAGCTTTAGGGGGGGAGGGGATTGAGAAAAAGCGAGCGAGTTCTTGTTTAAAAGACCGGAAGGGAACAAAACTCTTGGTTCAGCTTTTGCGTTGGGTACGGGATTTGATACCTCAGCGTTTTTTCCTACTTTTTGCTAGCTAGCCTTTTGCATTTTACATATTACTTGGGATATGGGAAACTGCGAAGACAAAAGTGAACAGAAAGCTTGGACGAGAAATTAACAGAGTGGCACGTAGTGATGATGCAGTGTTTTGGTTCCGATAGCACCGTGATATGCCCAGGCTCGAACCAGGAGGCAGCAAGTAAGGATGCTTAGACATGATCAAGCTTTCGTCTAGAATGTCTTCCACGAGTTGCTTCTAGAGCTCTATTCTGATTTGATTTCTCTCCTCCGTGTCGCTAACGATAGCACAACTCGCTCATACATCATTAACCTTTCTTTCTTCTCTCCCTTAACTTCTTTCTCCCTTCCCTTCATGTGTTACGCCCTTTCACTACCCCTCAACCGAACAGCCTGTCCGTACTTCTGCAGCTTGGTGATCAACTGATCACCCTGGCGGACCACGTCCTGATACTGCTTATTCTTGTCGTCGGGCCGGTTGGTCTCGATGACGCCGTTGCCGTTAACGCGATCGATGGTGCAGGGGATGCGGCCGGCGGCAATGAACTTCGCTAGGTCACTGTTTTTGGGGAACGAATAGTTAGCATGTAGAGAACTCAATAGGGGGCGACGAAAGGGGGGAAACCAACCGATCCAAGAAATCCACCGTAACACCAAAGTCATTGGCCATGCTATCCAGTCCCACAACACGATAGCTCTGCAACAGCTGCTGGTACGCGCGCAGGCGCATCTCGCGGATGAACCAGTTCTTGTGCTCGTGCAGGTAGCGATCCTGGGTGAGGAACTGCTCCTCCACCAGGGCCAGCGCCTGGAAGAAGAGCTTGTACCGGCCGTTGTACAGGCTGCTGACCAGCTGCGCGAGCGGGTCGAAGTCAACCGCCATCTCCGCCTCGGGCTGCTCCGTGCTGCTGCCGAGCGTGGTCAGGTTGACCACGGCTGTGCGGGCCGCCGCGGGGGCGCTGTCAGCGTCCAGCATCGAGGCGTCGGCGCCCGGGCCAGCAGAGATGGCGCCGGTCAGCGCGAGCAGCTTGTCCTCGCCGTCGCCGAGGATCGCCTTGATCTCGGGGGCGTCCACAACCTTGGACTTGAAGTCGACGCGCTTGAGCGAGACGGAACCGGCCAGCACGGCGTAGACCACCAGGCTGCTGTAGGTGCAGAGCTCGTACGAGGTGAAGGTGGACAAGCTATCGAGGAGCAAGGGGGCCGCGCCGCTGTAGTTGCGCACGGTGAGCAGGTGTAGACCCTCGTAGGCCTTGAGGCGGTTGCGACGGTCCCAGTCGCCGCCGGACTCGATGAGCGACTTGGCGCGCTCGACCGTCTTCTGGACTAGCTGCTTGTCGCCGAAGAAGAGGCCGAGGCGAATTATGGCGAGGACGAGATCGATCTTGGTGCCGAGGATGCCCGTCTTCTCGAGCAGATCTTGGTGCGCGGCGATAGCTTTTTCCTGAACAAGGGAGGGAGTTTTAGTATGTGTCGGCGAAAATGTAGGGATAGAGCTATGAGAGCTTGTAGTGACCAACCTTATCACCAACTCGGGCCCAGAACTCGGCTCTCTTCCCCTTGGCAGCCTGAATCTCTGTGTCTCCCGCCTTCTCAACAGCCTCATCCTCCTCTTTTTGAAACTCCTCGAGCTCCTTCTCGTTGTCGGCCTGCAGCTGCTGGTACAGGTTCTCATCCCACGGTAGGCTTAAGCTTGTAGTGGGGTTGTGGGTTGCGATCATGCCGGCGGCGATGCTGCTCTTCCTACCCAACTTTCCAGCAACGGCCGTGTTGGAGCTGCCTTCCCCAACAGAGTTGAGGACGCCCTCGGTAGGGTGCGCGAGGTATCGGTAAAAGGGCGCCATCTTGTGCTCGGCGATGGCATCTTGAAGGTTCTTGACGGCCGCTTGTTGGGCAGGGCGGGTGGCGTAGGGGTTTGTGAGGGTGAAGACATGCTGGGCGAGGGGCAGCAGAGGCCATTTCGCGTACTGAGGATCGGAGCCCATTTTGGAGTTGTGATGGGTTGTTTATGGAGATGGGAGAGGAGGATGTAGATGGAAGACGGTGCTGTTGTCAGTGTCCCCCGCTGGACTTCGGCAAGCAGCTATGGAGGTGGATGCCGGCCTGAGATGGCAAGGGAAGTTTCGCGGTGTTGAAAGCTCTTCGAAATTGGATGCCCTGGCGGCTTGAGACTTGATCTGGCGCTGTGATTCTGCCAAAGATGCCGGGTCGAGGTGAGGGTAGGTGGTGTTGGTGTTTGTGGGTTGGTTGCTCCTTGAATGAATGGTTCGGAAGGTTCCATTGACAGTGGCTGACCTCACTGGAGGGACCGAAGGTGACCAAGGCCCCCAGAGCTCGCGCGTCAGCACTGGAAAGTGGATCCCAAGCTTGGAGGCCAGGCCTGTGAGTGGGGCCGCTGGGACAATGCCCGGGCAGGCACTCTATCGGCTCCCGTCAAACAACTTGAACAACCTAACCCCTGCGGCTGCATTCCGACTTCCTCTCCAATTGCTAAGTTTCTCTGCTCGACAACAACTCAACAATAACAGTTTTTGACTTGGACAAACCCATTTTCGAGTCCCAGTAATCGTTATCAGAACTTGGAGCCAACATCACTCGGTCCTCTTTCGGCGCTCGCATCAATCGAGAGCAATCCGCAAAATCACGCCCCACAGCCCTCACCGTCGCATCAGCGGGCAATTATCCTGCTGTTACACGAAGCCTGGACACCTGCCGTATTCTTCTTGCCGATCAAGTCTCCTTGCAAAGTTGAACAACAATCTTCAAAAATGTCCGGCTACGATGGCTACAGCAGCTACAGGTCCACTCGCAAGAGGCAACGCTCAGAATCACCCTACGACGATGATCGCAGAGACAACCGCAGAGACGACCGCGACTACGACCGCAATTACGACCGCGATGACCGCAACGACCGCAACGACCGTCGATATAAGTCCGCAAGGCATGACGATGATGAGGACGACAACGATGTCCTTCCGCAACCATTTGACGCCCGCAAACTAGCGCCGGCGAAGAGAACCCATACCCCAACTACCAGCGGCGAGCCCAGGAAGCAGAAGCGGCCCGGCCAACGCGCCCGCATCACGGACGCCGAGCGTGAACAGATTCGTCAACGCCAGCTGGAGCGCGAGCGCCAGGCTCAGCGGGAGGCTGAAGCGGCCGCTGAAGCTGAGCGCCGCAACACTGTTAATGATGTCGTACGTGCCCATTACAATGCTGTACCAGAGCGTGGCCGCGACTGGCGCAAGACAGACAGTCGTATCAAAGGTCTACGCTCCTTCAACAACTGGGTCAAGAGCTGTATCATCCAGAAGTTTTCCCCTGACGAGGACCACTCCCCTGGCGCCCGTGAGCGGGGGATCAGTTCGAACAATCAGCTGCTGGTACTAGACATTGGATGCGGCAAGGGTGGTGATTTGGGCAAGTGGCAGCAGGCGCCACAGCCTGTGGAGCTTTATGTCGGGCTGGACCCAGCAGATGTCTCCATTGACCAGGCGCGTGATCGGTACCGCAGTATGGCAGCTCGTGGTGGTCACGGCGGCAGAGGCGGACGGGGTGGCTATAATAGGAGACAGCCGCCGCTCTTTGAGGCTCGGTTCCACGTCAAGGACTGCTATGGCGAGTCGATTGAGGACATTGACATTATCCGGCAGGTCGGATTTGCGTCGTCCCAGATTGGTGGCCCCAGTCATCGGGGCTTCGACGTGGTCAGCATGATGTTTTGCATGCACTATGCCTTTGAGACGGAGGCTAAGGCGCGCCAGATGCTGAAAAACGTGGCCGGCGCGCTGAAGAAGGGTGGTCGGTTCATAGGATGTATCCCCAACTCGGACGTCATTAGTGCAAGAGTTGAGGAGTTCAACAAGCGGTTAGCCGAGCAGCAGAAGGCTAAGGAGGACCAGGCCCAACCCAGCGTTGAAACCGACGGTAGCACGCCCAAGGAACAAAATGGTGACTCTGCCGAGAAGCCTTCGTCGGACCAGGCAGAGAGGAAGCCTACCCCAGAGGACGGCGAGGCCTCGGAAGAGGCGCCTAAACCTGAGGAAGAAAAGGAAGAAGGGGAACTGGAAGAAGGCGAACTTGAACCTACATCTGAACCGAAACCGCCCTCCGACCCAACAATCGCAGAATGGGGTAACGACATCTACCGCGTGCGATTCGACGGCCCTACGCCCGCCGACGGAATCTTCCGCCCTCCGTTCGGTTGGAAGTACAACTTTTTCCTGCATGAGGCCGTCGAGGAGGTTCCCGAATACGTGGTTCCCTGGGAGGCCTTCCGTGCGCTTGCGGAAGATTACAACTTGGAGTTGCAGTACCACAAGACTTTCCAGGACGTGTGGGAGACGGAGAAGGACGACCGGGAACTGGGTTCCCTGAGTGAGAGGATGGGAGTTAGGGATAGGATGAGCGGAAAGTTGTTGGTAAGCCCAGAGGAGATGGAGGCGGCGAGCTTCTACGTTGCTTTCTGCTTCTACAAGGTTTGAGGTTGTTTTGGAGGCGGTCGTGGGAAGGAGTCCTGGACGCTTTCCATGGGGTGCAATTATTTTTCCCGAAGCTTAATCACATTCATTGCGCCGGTACTAGTTGGCGGCCTTGTCCCAATTTATGTTTCGCATGATCGATTTTACCCCTCCAAGTCTGCCCAAGATGGCATTTATCAGAGGAAGGCGAAATGTGAGCTTGCTTCTTTTTGCTATTTCAAGGTCTCAAGGGCTTCGTGCCTCGTCTCATGTTGAAGGAGTTGGTCGGTCCGCGAAAATCCGATTAGACAAGATGTTAAGCGCTTTAGACGACGGGCTGGTTCCAAAATGCATGATAGACGATTAGCAAGGTCTTAGGTCAACTTGCTGCGAGCGATAGTTTATACAATCATACAAGACGGTCAATCAAACCGCATCGATATCCCTACAAAAGCATCGTCCTGTACACGTACGCTGATCACCTCAACCTTTCAATCACCACACCCGAGCAAGGCGGGCCCTCGCTTATCAATTAACGCCTACCGACGGCGCTACGGTGCCGCTACCCCGGGATACTTACGGAGTTGCACGGCATCTGCCCCACTACCCCACCAAGTGTCAGCGCCCGGCGACGATGACAGTCTGGCGGATTCCGTTTCTAATCCCCACATGCATTGTTGACCTGCCTTGTTGGAGACACTTGAACTCTTCTTCACCTTCATTGATCAGGAGAGAGCTTGTGACTCGGGAACTGCGCTGCATTCACACACCAGCGGCACTTTGTCATCATCAGTCGGACGGAGGTTTCGGACAACAACGATCCGAAAATCCACCGACCACCCGCCAGATATCTTGGGGTATATTGAGTCATCTCACCACCACCTGGCAGCTCACCCGACACACAACTCATTCCCTGTATCTCATTACACGACCTCTCTTCCGCCGTAACCATTCATCAACCATCACCACTAAAGCAACACCACCAAAAATGACGTCCCTCCCAAACCCAGACAACCGCCCCCTCCTAATCGGCCCTCCCACCGGGCCCGAGACCCCCTTCCCTTTCCGCATGGAAGGCAAGGTCATCTCCGGCTTTGGCCGCGGCTCCAAAGAGCTCGGCATCCCCACCGCCAACCTGCCCGTCGACGACGAAACCACGTGGATCAAGAACATCGACTCGGGCATCTACTTTGGCTGGGCCTCGCTCAAGCTGCCCGCCTCGCACCCGAACTCGGTTTTGTACCAGAAACCTCCCACTTCTGAGCCGGTGATGGAGCCCGTGTCTGCAGCAGTACCACAACAACGACAACAATCAGAGCTATCGGCAAAAGAGGAAAAGGAAAGAGACCAACAAACAGGCCAGTGGCAGATCTACCCCATGGTCATGTCCATAGGGTATAACCCCTTCTACAAGAACACGGTGCGCTCGGCCGAGGTGCATGTCCTTGAGAAGTTCGGAGCGGACTTTTACGGGGTGGAGATGAGGCTCTTGATTACGGGCTTTATTCGGAATGAGAAGGATTATAGCGGGTTGGAGGCGTTGATTGCTGATATCGAGTTTGATTGTGAGGTTGCGAGGCACAGTTTGGCGAGGAAGGGATGGAGGGTTCGGGAGTTGGGGGTTGTGCAAGGAGAGGAGGGGGGTTTGGATGGGGGGTGGTTGGTTAGGTGAGGTGATCAGGGGGCGAGGTAAAAGGGGGAAGGAAAAGGGGAGGAGAAAGATGAAGAAGAGTGACTATGTTGCGGGAGGGGAATTGGAAAGATTAAGAGTGTGTGATGACGGGGGGACTATTGATTAGATCATAAAGGCTTTAGACTTGGAGATGAAAAGCTGGGTTGGAGCATCGGCGAGGCAAGAACTTTACCTATATAAGAAGCGGAGAGATCTCTGGATTAGACCAGAAAGAAAGGTCGAGAAAATGGGAGACAGATTCGATTTCATCCCGCCATTCTTCGTTGGAGATTGAGTTCCTTTCGAAGTCGAGAGGATAGGTTTCAAGGAAGGCTGGACAGTGACGACCAAGGGTATCACGTGCATGCCATGCCATGCTAGGCTATCTTACTAATCAATAACCGTCTGTTCCCGTTCAGAATCGCGCACCTGCATTGTGAAGAAAAAGAAAGAAGGAGCCACCGGTATCGTAAGGGGTACACGCTTAGTTATAGTTTGGTGTCTGACTTTGCGTAACTGGCCAATTGAGAACTTGAGCATTTTCTTTCCTCTTCACCATCTTCCACTTGACAAAAATTGAACGCCTCTTGCCACCCTCCATTGGTCGCAGTCTTCTACTTCTTTCTCTGCACCTTTCTTTCCTCGGTCTCGATTTGCCTTTTTCGCGGTTTGTTTGCTGACTTCGTGGTCGTATCTGGAAGGATTCACATCTGTGAAAGATGAGATGTCGGTTCCTATGGCGTTCAAATCTGCCTTTGACCCTCGCGTCCACGGTGAGATTGCCATAAAGGGCAGCTTTTTCATCGGCGAAGTATCATTGCCTGAGCGGTTCTCAGAAGTGGACATCAGCCAGAGCCATTGGATTCGTAGGGCATGGACGTTTCAAGAGTTGGCGCTGAGCCCACGGTTTATACACTTTGGGAGGTCAGGTGTCGGTTTCCAGTGTAAGAGCAAGGCAGTGTATGACTGGGCTGGTCTAAAGGGGTCTCCCAACGGGATGATCGGGCTCGGGCTGAATGCGGCTACTGGAGGCAATGGCGACGATGCCCAGAACGACCATGGAGATCAAGACTTCTGGAACAGAAGTGTCATTCCCGCATACTCCCAGCGCAAAATTTCATACCCGACCGATATTCTTCCCGCTCTCTCCGGGCTTGCCAAGCGGGCAAGTAAAGCCATTCGGTCGGATTACCTCGCTGGAATATGGAGACGAGATCGTCCCTACGCATTGATGTGCAAAAAGGAGTATCCTACAGCCTCTTCGTTATCGGAATACCTCCAGTCCATAGAGTCCCAAGCAGCCTTCGTCGTTCCCTCTTGGAGCTGGGCTGGTTGTGGCCGTGTGTCCTCCAGTGTCGGCGACTTTTCCTGTTTGACAATGATTACTTGTATTATAAGGACAAGTGCACCTCCCCGATACACGCAGATATGGTACAAAAAGGTCTGGGCCCCTTTGGAGCCATCCAATCTGCCAGCCTCTCTTTCGAGGCGATTGTCTATCCCTTGTCGGATGGCTATCATCTCCCGAGCGAGTTCTACGGATTCCACCACGGGATGTGTTACTTGGGAAATGAAGAGGAAAGCCCGCTGCTTAAGTTTAACTTGGATTGGATGCCCAATGAGACCGACAAGGACCTCGGGAAACTGATGATGGCGTTGCTGGGGACGGCAACTCCTATAGAGGACACTTCGTATCTAGGACGTGGAAGATACGTTCGTTCTTGGAAAAATCGTTCGTTCTTGGAAAAGCCGTTCGGTCTTCTAGTACACCCCAGCACAAGGGAGAAGGGAAATATGCAAGGCGGGAACATTTTCCGCGAGAAGCTTCCACAAGGAAGACAGGTTCCTGCCGCTAGAGCTGAACCTTCTTCGAGAGTTTGGAGAGACGGGTGATTGGGTTGCTATGATGATGGGGCTTTAGCCTAGCTCAGCAAATGCAAACAACTCGCTGTGGCTCACCCCCTTCAAAACAACAAAACCTTTCTTCCAAACTGAACGAACCCACGCGCCGGTACATAGGCTCCTCTTCATCTGCATCGTGCTGTCGATTTCGTTCCGGTATTAGCATCAACCCCCCCTCGAATTTCACATCCTGACCAATATTTACGTGGAAGTCCTTCCGCTTCCACAGCGCAAGCAACACGAGGAGTACCTCGTCACCATCTTCCGGCTCCGCGTCCCAGAGCATAAAGGCTTCATGGCCGTCGTCCAACCTCACCTGAATTTTTCTACCGCCAGACCGCTTTACTACTACGCCCCTCAGTACAGGACCCAGAAAGTTGATGGTTGTGATATCCCCTTTGTCGTCGGTCCCGGTCCCTACAACAGGCGCCAAGTACTCAATCACCACCGACCCCTGATAATCAGGATGTAAAACCAGCGCAAAGCGCTTGATTCCTTCCTTAGCTGCCCACGACCAGCTGGGGACCTTGAGGCCTGTTTCTGGGTGGTCGACGAACCCGGTCTCGCCGGGACGCCTGACTTGAAAATACTCCCAGAGCAAATCCAAAGGCCAGAACTCGCGCCAAGTTCCGTGGACGTAGGTGAAGCCGCTATGTCTCTGGAAAGTCTTGACGATACCGGCAAGAGCCACGAAGCGGTCAGTTGGGAAGGTCAGGTTCGCCTCGGTGTACCGACAGAGCGTGTCCTGCCAGTAGTGGTAGAGGAGGAGGTTTCGGTCACTGATGAGTTTCGGTGCTTCGGCCACATCTTGGCTGTCAATCGAGGAGGAGTTGCAGAGAGCTCTGAATTTTCCTTTTGAGGAAAAGGGATAGGATGGCTCTGTGGGGTTTATTTTCTTGATCGGCCAGGACTCAGAAAGAGTATGGCGGCAACACTCCCAGTACAGCCGGTCAGACCAAAGTACAGGATTCTTGAGGTTAACAGACGTTCCTGGAGGACCCAACCTCGTCGGAGCAGCGGTGGCCGACGGAAGGCGGAAAGGGAGTAGTCTGTACGGAGCAGCTGGGGGAGGACGTAGACACTCCGTCCTGTCCCCAGATTATCTGCCTGGATACGACAAGGAATGATCTCCAACGGATTTCTTAGCGAAAAACACCCATCTACTCCGTCCATTCCCAACACAGCAATGTTGCAAGCCGAGTTCCCGTAGACGTGGCCCATGGTGACGGCCTCGCGTTCCCAATCCTCGCGGCTGTTCTGGATGAGACACAGCGAGTTAATCCAGATGTAGCGGTGGCCAAGACGCCGGGTAATGTCAATGGCGTCACGAAAGGCTTGGGAGACAGCCGTCAGTGGGATCCCAACCTGCAGCTCTTTGAGGTTCTCGGTAAGCAGGTTGAGAGACTGCTTGGATTTGGCCCATGAATGGCTGAGCGTTAGGTATTGCAACTGGGAGCAGTGGGTGGGCGGGAGGAATAAGCGAGGCGGAGGAGCAGGTTGGCCTGGTGCCACTTCTCCTACGTCGACAAGGCGCGTGGGGATCACGCGTGAAGGGGCCTGGCTGATGCATTCTGGGTTGTTTTTGAGGCAGTCATCTAGGCTCGTGCCAGGTCCAGAGCGGCTAGGGAGTTTGTGGAAAGGGGAAGGTTGCCTTGAGGGTAGGGAAAGTCGGCATCATTGAAGATGGCAAGCGATAGGACATCACCGATTTGGTCTGTGGCTTTCAGGGATTCCTCAAGGACGACGAGGAGTTGGTTTAGTCTTTCGTGATCATGGTGTCCGGCGGCAGAGAGACTAGCTGCTTCTGAAAGGACTTGCAGGTCGGTGATCCTCTCAAAGCACAGGCAGAGAACGGGGTCTTCGCCTACCGCGGCGCTCCAGAGTTGGAACCGTGCTTGGATTATGCCATCGCTCTTGATATGGTTCTCGTCGTTACGTCGGCTGAGGTCCTTGCAGACCATGGAGCAGATATGACAGGCATCAGGCGCGAGACTGGATGCTACGATCTGCTGGAGGTTTTGGCTGTGGAACAAAGGCTCAGAGAGAATCGGGTTTGTTGAAAGTATCCCGACGTTGTGGACCTGGGAATTGTTGTCATGATCTCTGAGCAATTCATGGTCCGCGTTTCCACGTTTCAAGTCGGCGAAGTGCTTCAGGAGGCTGGACTTGGAGAAGACGCGGGAGCAAGAGGCACAAAGAGTTTGTGTTTTTACTTCTTTGGAGTCATGCTCATGGTGGTTTCCACGTTCAGCAGACATTACCAGTGGGAAGTGTCGTTTTTGACGATTTGATGGGTTGGAAAGAGGAACTCGGAGGTTTAGGTATGCTGTTGTCACTCAGGCCCAGGCAACAACGACCCAACATATGTCTGTCAGATTCACGGCAGGAGCCAAGTTAGGCTCTCCCCGTCTGTCACGTGTATGATGCTAACCAAAGTTTTACGTTGGGTTCTGTCGGGATGCGGGGCTGGGTTTCTTTCCTCCTTTCTACTTCCACTTTACATCACCCAACTGGAGGATGGAACCAACACTCTTCGTCTCGGCCTCCGAGCCATCTGCATTTCATCCCTCTCATCCCATCCTCCCCGAGCCCCAAGCCCTTTGCACCAGGCACCTACCTGTAGGGCACCTTATAAGGTTCCTTATCTGAACCCTCTACCACAACGCGGGCCCATACCCTGTGTATAGCGCAGTGGTCCCATGTCCCGTTGAATAAAATATTGCCGGGTGCGCTGGTATCCCGTGGTACAGTTTTCGTAGGTCGCTGACTGGAGGATTGAGGTTCGTTCCGCAAGCTCAACAGGGCGACTGAGCTTTTTGCCAGTTTTATCGCACTCCACGCTGATTGAAAAGATTGTAGAAGTGCTCTTCGGTTTTTCTTTTTCTTTTGCGAACTTTAATGGGTTTCCAATTGGGCTTGTTGGTTGGATTATCGGCGGTCGCAAAAAGGGTCGAGCTGCACTCCCTTCCCTCCTTTCCTGACCCTCCTACCCTTCCGATCCCACAACAGCAAATCCTAGCCGGCTGGTACTGGCCCAAGCTCCATACTGCACAGTAGGTTCTTTCGATTCCTTTGAGATCTTACGAATGTGGCTGACGATCTCGTCAGAAGAAGCGTTGCTACTGCATCCAGCGAGGATAGTGGCGAGTTGATTGTGATTGGGATATAGTTCCGTTACTTCGCTCTCATCTATCGTCGGGTCATGAGGATGGTCACTGGATGATCAATCATTTTGTTAATGGGGCTCAACCAAGGAAATCCACATAGGAGGTTTCAACTTACCCAGACTTACGCGAACGGCTCTCCGGTGTATCAGGGTGATCAAGACGCTCGACGCACCAGTCGCCGCTTCCCGAGGGTGGTGAAGATTAGCCAAGGGCATGTCCCCTCGGCTCGCCTGTCTTCAGAAGAACTTAGACGCGCCATCGGCGAGCGCAACTGTCATGAGCCAAGTTGCCATGGTTGACGTATAAGCCAGGAATTTCGCTAGGCTGCACCGGGTAGGGCCATTCACTGACTGCTACGCGCTCACTCTTGAGGATGATGAAAATGGCGAGACCAGTGCTTTGCGACATGAATGAGTACTTGCTTTTGGAACAAAGCACACCTTGTTCGATATCGAATATGGGTTAACTCACAGCCTGACATGCTCAATAGCAGAGCAAAAAAAGCCAAGGTATCTCAAGACCAGAGCCAAAGGTTTAAACTTAAGGTGTCGAATATGCCTAAAGAATCTAGGATCCCAAGAGAATTCGGCAATTTTTGATGCCAAAGGTTAAAAAGGAACAGGTTGGTTTCATTATGGAAGGCAAGAAAAGGGAATGACCAAGACAAAGATGAATGGGCACCAGGCCTGTTAGCTGTTAATGAAAGAGCGACAAGAGATAACAAAAAGGATAACTAGACTACTGAAGAGGGAGATCGACAACGTCAAGACAACAACCTCCCATCTATATCTATATCTATATACTCACAGAACCATCCCCAACTCCAGGTATCAAAGACCAGAACCCCAGCGAGAAATGGGGGCTGAAACCCCCTCTTGTCTGTAGCCGCCAGCCTTATCCCATATCAGTCTATTCATGGGAAGGTTGTCTTGAGACTGGAAGTCTGGAACTCACCATTTCAAGCCGCAAATCCTTTTTGGGTGACATAACCAACGTTGAAAGTAACTACTATGACCCAAATAGAGATAGACCAAAAAGGGGTTCGGCCAAATGCCCCCACAAAGAGGCCGCTACGTGAGCAAAAATATACGCCATCGCAGGTCCTCGTTAATCGCGCGCGCGGCTATCGGCAAGTGCTAACTCCCGCCAAGCTAAAAAATCATGACAAGGCTCTATATGTTTGTCTTCAAACTATATGTGTCTGAGCCTTTCTTCCACCACGGGCGGCAACGAGAGACATGTAAGGAAGAGAAAGATTCTATCGCCAAAAACATTATGATAATAATCAGTATCCAATGCAAGCTCAGCTAACCAACATCTACGAACAATGTTGCTGAGACAGACGGCCTCTCCTTATCGCTTGTTGCTTACTATATATACTATGCACAAGACAAGTAAAGATTCTGACGCCTCGACCGTTCGTAGGCTTACAAACAGACAAGATATGTGAAGCAGTAATATCCAAAATGTCCAAAGCGGCTGAATATCCAAGAAACAACGGCGATAGTCCACTGCTAGGTAGTTGACCTAAAGAGGGACAAGTTGAAGAGAGAGGATAAAGGCGGTCTTCATCGTAAGAGCACATAGGATGATAGCTCCTAGTTATCATCTCCATGTTGAGACTGGGACGGGGTGGATGAGTCGCCCGATGGACGGTTCCATGTTCGGAGGTGACCTATTATAACGATTAGCATTGTTGTGTTCCAAAAGGATATATACAAGGGGTATGTCTGTCAATACATACCGGACTTGCAGCTCGTCACAATCCCGTCCTTGGTAAAGTCAAGCCAGCAAAGCGGGTCGTCATCGACAATTTTGCTCAAAACAGGCGGTAACATGGCCGTTCTCGCCCTCGGCTCCACGGGATGCGGTTCAACATTTTGCTTTGCAGTGGTAGGCTCCGGTGTCTCCTCAGCAGGCGCATCCCCCGAACTCGACAGGTTTGAATCCGATCGCAGGCGATTGCTCGTCGTTGTATTCTGCGTTTCGGCCCGCTGAAGAGATGCGAAACGAGACGAGAAAGAAGATCCACGCTGTCTTACTGATGCCTGTTATTTCATCCGAAGGTCAGCTACCCGGTCGATATGAACAATTTTGTGGGAAGACTTACAGCTTTGGGCCGGTGCAACATGCCGACACTAAAATCCCACAAGCACAACCGACAATCCTCGCCAACACTACCAAACCGGTAATTCTTTCCGTCGCATTGCCAGGGGTCAAAGGCCACCGAGGTCACCCACGAATGATGGCCCTGGCACCTCGCGATGAGGGTTGATTCGGAGATACACCAGATCGAAATGAGGTCGTCTTGACCGCCTGTAAGGACATACTTGCCGTCGGGCGACCAGCAGACGCACATTAGACCGCCGTAGTAGGAATAAAACAAGTCGATTAACCTAGCGGGTTGACGTTAGCATTGGGAGATCCAAAAATACGGTGATGGAGTACGGACTCTTCCTTCAGATAGTCGATTATCCTCAACGTTCCATCTTCCGAAACCACGGCAAGATGGCGGTGGTCGGGAGAAATAGCGAAGGCGTTGATGCGATGGTTCGAAAGCTTCCACACAGCCACTGGATTTGCCTTTTGATTCTTTGAGTGGACAGATTTGTGAACGTGGATCTGGCTGGTGTAGTTGCAGCCCTTGACACCGTTGGGAACACCAATGCTTTCCCGACTGGCGCGAGTTGCGGCCTCGTCTTCTGGTGAGAAAATAGCATCCTCCTTCTCTTTATCGTACACGACTAACGTTCCATCCATGTGCGCTGCCAGGAAGAGGTTTTCTGATCCAGGGATCCATTGGATCATGGATACTGGTGTCTTGTTGATGAGGCCCTTCTTATTTAGACGAGTGTACCGTTGCGATATGGGTTCCCACCAAATTATTTCGCCGGTTGAAAAGCCCATGATCACGTCAATGTGTGACGAAGTCTTGGTCAACCTGTTAACATCATGACAGAGACAGTGCGCTTTGGTAAAGAGAATTTTGGTCAAATAGTCGGCCTTGGAAGGCGACGAGAGATCCAGCCACTGAAAGGCTCGGTTGATGTTGGCGAAGGCAAAGAGACCATCGGCTGGTCGATCGTTTAACCTCTTGTGCAGAGACTCGTGGACGATAACTCTGGAGATGAATGAAGAGTTACTTTTGGTCATGCTGTTCTTTGGCTTCTTTCGTTTATTGTCCTTGGAGTTTGTCTGAGCCAAAAGTGTGTTTCCTTCGCCAAATGCCGGTGTGTTTGAGAAGATGGCGCCGGCATCGCTAGAAGCGGCACGGGCACCCTCGCTGCTCCCACGCACGCCGGAAGACGACCGGCTTTCATCTGGATGTTCTTGGATGCTCTGCTGGACTCCATTTGCTCGAGAACCGACCCTAAACAAGCCTGGTGGTGGTGGAGGGCGGATATCGAGGTTGACAAGGGAAAGACTCGTGCCGGCAGTGGCGGGTTGGGGGGTCGTCGCGAGAGGGTTCGGATTGATGACAGGAGCTTCAGATGGATGTGGTGGGGGAGTTGCAAGATGCAGGTCTTCCTTAAGCGTGTACAAGCCCTCTCCAACCAGGAACTGGTACTCGGGCCCGGAAGGGTGCGACAGGATATTGTTGGTCTCTATCATGGGCGCAGCATAGCCAGGGACGAGTCCGTAGCCCACCTGACTTGGATACCTCGGCGGTGGAGGGAGGACACTACGGATGGAATAGGTGATATCAGCACGGCTACGTGTTTGGGTTGGGGTTTGTGCTTTGCGCTTTGTCCTCCGGCTTGGATATAACAAGAAGTGGCAGCTGGTGGGTGCATCTCTCTTATCTCGAGAAATTGTACAAGGGAGGTTTGCTTACAACATGGCTGCTACTGCGGACTCCAGCTTGTCGGCTTAACGCGCTTTATGGCGCCAAAATCAACGACCTCGACAACTGCTGTTCGCTGGGCTGGCCTGGAGAGGCGTCTGGGCGGACTTTGGCGTATGCGGTTTGTCTTGGCCGCACGCAGGCGCAAAGTCGCAAAAAGCAGGTGGTTGGCAAGCTGCGCTACAAGAGGTCGAAGGCTCGAGAAGGGGTGGGCTTGGAAAGTATGGGCGTGGCGGTGGTGGTGTCGTCGGCCGAGTGAGTAGGTTCGGGGTGGTCGAGAATCGAATCTGACTCGTTGTCGCGCGCGGGATGCCAACCAAGATGGATGGAATGTGATGGCACTTTACTTTCAAACAGTCAGAAGCAGGGAGTTCAAGACTGGGGGAAGCTCAATGGGGAAAGCAATGGAAAGATAAAGATACCTAACTAACAGCACCTTATCCAAGAAATATGGGAAAGCTCAAGGGCTCATAAATATAGAAGGCGGATCAGGACGGAAGGTGATGGAGGAGACGAGGTTGGAAGAAGGGAAGGAGAAGAGACGGGCCTCAACACACGAAGGAAACGGGATCAACATTGTTTAAGCACAACTTAAGGTACGCTGACGCGCCAATACGCTAGGGGCGGGTTCCTTAGTCGCATTTTGGATGCTGCAGAAGGCTGGGGAAGCGCGCATGGGGAACTGCGGAGCGGGCGGGAGCCACTGGGAGCCGCTCCTCAGTGGCGGGCTCGCCTCCAAAACCACGCGGGATGAATGGATCTCGGGAAAGTGTGGGGTAAATGCGGATGAATGAGCGACGACATGGTCCGGAGTCTCGGCGGCGGGCCGGACCTGTTGGGGCCCCTAGGGTACAGACGTGAGGATACCTACCTATGTACCTCTTCGCCTGCAGATGCACAATTGGGGTAGGTACTGTACTGTAACCTCCTCGATGCAACACTTGGCGGGCCCTCTTCCATCATATCAATGTTGATGGAGGTTCCCATCTTCTCCATGAGTCATAATGTCGCTCTTTGGTGTTGTGGATTGAGCCAAAAGGAACCATTGAGCTGGACATGAAACTCCCGCAAGCGCGGGTGCCGATCGCGGTAGGCTCGGGAAAGAGATCCCATCACCTGAGCACCTTGGTATCTCATCATGGGATCCTGGCTGGCCGCTGGACAATATAGCTCTCATGGTGAGCTTCATAGTCCAGATCAGTCATCATGTCTTGGTCTCTTAGATCAAACCGCAAATACACATTCCCATCTACAGTAAAGCAGTATTTGTTTAACAAAAGCAGACCTTGACCTCACGATTGTGTACAAGTGCAACAATAACCTACATGTGGTTGTCCAGACAACTTTAGCTAGAGCGGGGAGGTCTGGACCCACCAACCCCAATTCGCCCAACCAGCGCTCTTTCTGAGTGGTCAGTTGAGCAAACGAAATTCCCCACTTTAAGGACCTCGACGACTTGAGCAACTTGAAGCTCCTTCAACAAAACCGTCCGACCACCCGCACCACTGCATACCTTATCTGACACTGGACACAGTTTGCACACTCGACGTTTCTTCCTCGGTTTCTCAACCATCCAAAAAGACATCCCCATCCTGTCCTGAGCATTGCGTCGCGAGCTCAACCGTTCGAAACAAGCCGTACGGGTTACCATGGAATAGCAGCCCCCGTCGTGTCTTGAAATCAGACCACCATGTCCACAGGTATGGTTCCCGCTGCTCTCCCTTGATGTCCTGCGCACGATGCCAACACTACCAGCCTTCCTTCCGCCTTGCTCTGTTGTTCTTTACATCACCTGTTAACCTAGTACGTTTTTGTAGCAGTCCGAATTTGTGTTTGCGGCGATGAGGGGACTGGCAAGTCCAGCTTGGTAGCCTCTCTAGTCAAGGGCGTCTTCGTCGCCAACAAGATACAGGCCGTCCTACCCCAGGTTACGATCCCCCCGACGACCGGGACACCCGAGAATGTCACCACTACCATCGTCGATACCTCGGCCCGTCCACAAGACCGAACCACATTGCGCAAAGAAATCCGAAAGTCCAACGTCATTCTCCTCGTCTACTCCGATCACTATAGCTACGAACGCGTTGCTCTGTTTTGGATGCCGTACTTCCGATCCCTAGGAGTCAACGTTCCCGTGGTACTATGCGCCAACAAGTCGGATCTCGTCAGTGATGGAAATGCTGCACAGGTGGCCGAGGAAGAGATGCTTCCTGTAATGGCCGAGTTCAGGGAGATTGATTCATGCATTCGGACGAGCGCAAAGGAGCAGAAGAACGTCATCGAGGTCTTCTATCTGTGTCAAAAGGCCGTTACGCATCCGATTGCTCCCTTGTTCGACTATAAGGAAGGCCAGCTGAAGCCCGCTTGCGTTGACGCGTTGAGGAGGATCTTCTTCCTGTCCGACAAGGACCAGGATGGCTATCTGAACGATGGAGAAATGCAAGATTTCCAACAAAAGTCCTTTGACAAGCCACTTTCACAAGAAGATCTCGATAACATCAAGCTGACGGTCAGCAAGTCGGTGCCGAGCTCTAGCACAGACAAGGGTTTGGATCTACAAGGGTTTTTGCAGTTGAACAAGCTATATGCGGAAAAGGGGCGGCACGAGACGATTTGGATCATTCTCCGGAAATACCATTACACAGACAGTTTGAGCTTGGAGGACAGCTTCTTACACCCACGATTCGATGTCCCCGACTATGCGTCCGCGGAACTCAGTCCAGCAGGGTACCGGTTTTTCATGGATCTTTTCTTGACTTTCGACAAGGACAACGATGGAGGACTCAACGATCAGGAGCTTGCCGCTTTGTTCGCGCCCACCCCAGGGCTTCCACATTCTTGGGCCGAGACTTCGTTTCCATCCACCACCGTCAGGAACGAAGCTGGGCACATCACTCTCCAAGGCTGGCTCGCGCAGTGGAGCATGACCACTTTCTTAGAACCCAAGACAACTCTCGAGTACCTCGCCTACCTCGGCTTCGAGACACCAAACGCCCGCGAGACAACAACAGCCGCCCTCAAAATCACAAAATCCCGAAAGCGGAGACGTCGACCAGGGCGCGTCGACCGCAACGTAGTCCTCTGCTACATCCTCGGCTCCTCCGGTGCCGGCAAGTCCTCCCTCCTGGACGTCTTCCTCAACCGGCCCTTCGACACGCTCTACCACCCGACCATCAAGCCCAGACGAGCCGTCAACAGCGTCGAGCTCCAGGGCGGCAAGCAGTGCTACCTGATCCTGGAAGAGCTCGGCGAGCTGGAGCCCGCCATCCTCGAGAACCAGGCCAAGCTGGACGCCTGCGACCTCATCTGCTACGCCTACGACTCGTCCGAGCCCGACTCGTTCTCGCACATTGTCGAGCTCCGCAAGCGGTACCCCCAGCTCGACGAGCTGCCCGCCGTCTACACGGCCCTCAAGGCCGACCGCGACAAGACCACGCAGCGCAGCGAGCTGCAGCCCGATGCGTACACGGCCGCCCTCAACATGAGCGCGCCCTTGCACGTTAGTGTTACCTGGAATAGCATCAGCGAGCTGTTTGTCGCGCTGGCGGAGGCGGCGACGAACCCCAGCACGGCGTTCCCCCGCAGCGAGGATCCGCCGGCGGATAGGGCTAGTTTGTACATGGCCCTGGGGGCGACGGCGTGCGCGGCGCTGGCGGCGTTTATGATTTGGAGGAGGTCGACTTCGAATGCTGCTTAGATTCCAAGAGTATTTTTGCGCCGATCATTGGGGTGTGAACTGGTTGCGTGAGGTGTGGCGCGACCTGGTTTCCCTGAATTGGCTACTGTCATACCCTCCCTGTGATCTTCTTTTCTTGGGTTTTTGTACACCTTTATTTTGTTTCTGGTTGCTGGTGGCATGATGTGGGCTGGTTGGTTCGGTTTGGTGACAAATACACATATACATAGCGCTGTGAATTGATTCATGATACCCTCTGCCCTATGTACACACCATAAACGTACATCTTTAGCGTGGACTTCTTTTCAGCGCATTCCTATTTGTTGTACAGCGTCTTTTACCATTGTTTTGGCTCAAGGTTGAGGATATATACAAACATCACCACGAAACACGACATAGCGAGTCTTTCGCATTTTTATTGTTTGCTTTGTTTTTCGTGTCAACCCACTGCACAAAGTGAACAACGAGGCCGAACGCACCTAAATGACATTAAACAACCAATCCACTATCGTCGGCCCAAACAAACACCAACGTTACAACCGAACAAGAACCAAAATGGAAAGTCTTCGTGAACCATGTAAATGGATGGAAGAGAGGGAAAAAAAACATCATGTAAAGCAAAAGAAAAGGAGAACAATTCCACTAGGCTGGATAGAATTACCAGTACATACATGCATACATACATACATAACATACATGCATACATGCATGGCCTTGTTGTACCTATTGACCATCCATATATGACGAGACTCCGACTCAGACTCCGAAAAGAAAAAAAGAGAGAATATAAAAAAAAGGATTTATGGAAATCGGACAAGGGGGTGAAGGAAAAGGGGAAGAAAAAATAAAAATTTGTCAAAATTCTGGAAGAAAAAAAAAAGAACCGATCCACCCAGGGGTCGAACCTGGAACCTCCTGATTCGTAGTCAGACGCTCTGCCATTGAGCCAGCGGACCTGTATAGATATTATTTGATATGTGGATTTATCTACATATCTCTATATAAAGTCTTCCTGTGGATTCTCTAGTGTACTTTGTGGTGTGATGATTGTGGTACCGTATAATCTCGCGAAATTGACTTTCGGGAAACCGCTTTTTAGGCACATATATGCCATTTTCCTGCCCGATGCCAGGCATATGTATGCCTGCCAACTTGGGTGGGGGAGATGCGTTGCCACCCCGGAATACTGTAAACTCGAAATTATTGTATTCAGTCTTTTTCCCCTTATTAGTCTGGCTGGTTGGGAGGGTGGGGCGCCAGATTTTACCCTCCTGTACAGAGGATACGGTTGGCACATATGCGGTAATATGTGCTTAAATCTGTACGTAAATGTGCCTAAAAAGCGGTTTCCCGAAAGTCAATTTCGCGAGATTATACGGTATGGTGTGGCTTTAAGCTGTTGTTGACACCCAAAACCCAAGGTCTTTTTTTTGTTCAGGCGGACGGGAGGGGGGCAGGGTAGGCACGTGGTCAGTACGGATTTCAATTGTTCAAAGGGTCCTATTGAACTTTCATTTCTACTGATACTGTGCATTGCGTAGTGTGGTGGTGGTGATGGTGGTGTTGAAGTTTACACGAGTCACGTTATTACGAGGGTAAACGAGATAGTGTACAACTTATTGTATTGAAAAAGGTTGAAAGGAGAAGAGGAAGAAAAGGTGAAGTAGGGGAATCCATGTTTTAATATGTGGTTAGGGGTTACGTGTTTGGATTGAACTTGTCATGTAGGAATATTGTTAAGGCATGCAGTCAATATTCAACAGGTGGTGGTGGTGGTGGTCATGTGCAGCGCCGTTGCATTTGTTAGCTACGGTTGACAGAAAAAGTGTGGTGACGTCAGTGGTTTTCGGCGAGCTTGGCGTTTGGCGGGTGTGCATCCGAGAGATCGGATTGGCAAAAGAAAGTGCTGGGATGGCTGATCTGATGGATCAGGGTTGGGGTTGTTGTATATGAGATAGCGGTGGTAGAGTGTGTAAGTGGTGACGGTTCTTGACGTTCTTGGACCCGATCCTTCCAAGGTGCATTTTGATATGGTTTGCATCATCTATTTGATCGTTGATAAACGAAGTCTTTGGCGTATGACGATGATAGAATCATAAAACTTACCTAGGCGCCGCTTGTCCATTGGTTAGGGGAGAAAGAGTCCTGTGTAACTAATCGATGTTTCGGTCCCAGGTCTTCAGAACCCCATTCCCATTTCTTGGCAGGCAGAACCGAAATATTTTTTGCCGGATGAGGCAAAGAGAGAAGGTATGACAGAGCTGTCTGTGTTGTTGTTGATTGCCTATTTTGGACATCCCTTTTTGAACATTGTGTGTGATACCCTTTGGGAAACTGGGCTTAGGTGGTAGGTATGCAGAGCCGATAGCTGTCACAGCGCCGTGGCTTGTTGATGAAAAATGATGATGGTGTCGGGTTTCACCCCTTTGTATGTTTGGGCAGCAAGTTGGAAAACCCAAGGTACTCACTCAGGCGTCAAGTCCTCCGCGGGTGGGATGAAAGGAGATGTGATAACTGTGGGTATATTCATGTGCCCTGCTAAGTCTCAAGGCCCCCATAGTGTGTGTGTGTCTGAAGATCCGCATCGTCCCCAGACGTAAGTCAAATATCCCCATCTTAGTAGTTATTCTCTCCACGAGAGTATGTTCGATTTCTGGCTTTCAACAGCCTGTAATCAACACACATTTCCCTATCACGGCCCTTAGTTTGATCACTCTCATCATACGTAGCCGGGGTCGTCCCGGAATGATGTGTGAATTCACTTGTCCCCGTGCGATATAACTGCTCCAAATCCATTTACTTTTGGTCCTCGTAGCCTTGTTAGTCCTCGCCTTCCATCCTGCCTCCTTAACCCCTTCCTTGATTCTCGAGACACATCATTCTCCTCCTGCTTCTCGTCCATTCCCCGCCCTGTTCGAGCTCCGAAATCCCCAAATCGCTCGCGAAATGTCCTGTTCAAGGTAACAAGAAGATGAAGAAGATCTAAAGCAGGGCCAAAATGCCGCTCTGTAATCTGAACAGGTGAATAATGTAACAGTAGTAAGGCGTCAGAAAGAACAACCAAACACCGGATTGGTTCCTTTGGGAAACGACAGAAGTGAAGAAGCCGATGAATGAAGTAACGATGTGTGTATATACGGAAAAAGAAGTAAAGAAGAATAAGACGAATCTCATCGTCATACCCGATCGCAGAATAAGACGCCTTTCGCAATGATGCTGATGTGTGAGCTCCCAACCAAGCCAAACGCAATAAAACCCCGGAATGTGACAGAAAACCAAAGCAAATCCCTAATCCTTAGAACGCCCCGACGTGTGCCAGATGATATCGTGTCTAACCCCCCTCCCTTGGTTTGTTGTTGGTGATGTGGTGATCGCGCGGTGCGGCGGTGTTGTTACTGGTGTCTCCCGTTCCCGCCTCCCTCCCTTTCCTTTTCTTCTCTTTAATTGTCGCCACTCTCATTCCTTTTCGCACTGGAAGCCCATGCTGTACCGGTATTCCCCTGTCTCATCTCGCACCGGGATCATTGTCAAGAGGTTGACAAACCGTTGGCCGTTCTTCTTGAAGTTGACCACCTCGACCTGGACCTCGGCGTTCTTGTCGATCGCTTTCTTCATCCTCTTGACCGTGCTCGGGTCGACGTACTTCCTCGTCGATTTTGGCTTGACCAGGCCGTCGGGCGACTGAAGAAACCGGCAGTTCCTCCCCAGGACCTCCGCGCTGCTGTACCCTGTCATGTAGAGAAAAGCTTCCGAGGCGTACACAATTGGCTGATCTTTTTGCTTCAGGTCGCACATAATCAGAGCGCATGACGTGTCAACCGGGCCCAAGTCCACTTGTGGGTTTGGCCTGGTCATAATTTGAACCTGTTACAGGGTGTTAGCCACTTTAGACTCTCCTCCGTGCACTACCAGCGAACAGACTCCGGGGGTGACTAACCAGATAGCCCATAATGTCGTAACCGCCGGGAGCGTACAGCGTATGGAAGAAGAGAGGGTCGGCCTTAGGTGCGGCTTGATCATAGTGGTATTGCTGGGAGGTTTTGTTAGCAGGGGTACCGCCACCAAGCAAAAGGAAGGAGGGCTGTTTACCTGATACGCCTCAACTTCCCATGGGTTCATGGTGCTCGAGTTCACGGTGTGGCTCATGGTTGCTGCTGGCTATGAGACAGTGTGTTGGTAGCGTTGATGGCGGTTTCTTTAGTCGGCTGATGAGGCTTCCGAGTAATGGCACAGGCGGCAATCCCCCAGTTGGCAAGGGCTGATTGTTGATGACAATGTTCTAGGCCGACCTGTCTGGGACAAGTGAATCGGTAGTGTAACCTGGATAGGTTATCGCATAGGCCAATGGAGTTGAGTACTACTAGATTGTGCTTGTTGGGTTGTGCTTGTTGGGTTATGATGATATCCTGGTGAAGGCATCCACGGTGGCAAGAAGCAAAGGTAAAGAAGAAATGACCATGAGGTTAAAGGAAGAAGAGGGTATTTAAGAAGGCCTCGAGACGCAAAAGCCTGGTTGGGGCCGGGCGTCAGAATGCCGTCGATCGAGATCCAGGGTGTTCGGAGCAGGTGTTGGCGGCGGAACGAGGTTGTGTCAGTGCAGATGTGAGGGCCAAAATGTGGAAACAGCCTAACGAGGACACAAGCTTCGGTGCGATAAACGAAGTCAAGACGCAAGGCCCTAAACAAAGTCTGTATCGGGGATCCGGTAGACCTGGTCAACAACCGGTATCCTGCTGGTCCAAAGTGGGAGCCGGGGGTGTTTGGGAGGCCAAGGGTCCTGTATGGAGAGACACCACAGCTCAGGAGCCAGGAAGGGCGGGCCAACGAGGGGAGCCATGTAAACAAAAAGAGAGACAGTTGCCAGAGACAAGACGCCGATCCAATCGAACGGTACACCACGGCTTTACACGTTCCATGTACGTAGGCAGCCAGGGTAGCCTGAGGGCACACAAGGAGGGCCACGGCTCGGACAAGAAGAGGTGGGAACTCTTTGTGTGCGAGCCATTGACAATACGCGGCAGCCAGGCCGTGGGTGGTGTGTTCCAAACCATGGTGATTTGCAGACGGAGAGAAGAGTGCTTGCTGCTGTCCCGCTGTCCCGCTGTCCCTGGTGCGTGTTGCTTGCTTGCTCTTGCTCCGTTGTCTCCTCTACTGCAGTCTCCATCATCCCGTCTCAGCGCCAGGATCTGGGGGGTTGTTCTGATCACAACCTGCATCGGGAAGCTCTTGAAATCGGGAAGCTCAAAGGACACAACGGGAGTGGCTCGGTGACGGAGCACTCGGACGAATCCAATGATGGGACCGAATTTCCTTTGAGACCCTAAGGCGGAAGACCCTGGCATTAGACTGTGTGCGTTGAGCGGACTGGACTTCAGGAATGTCCATCATGTACCCTGTCTTTATCGACAACTTACACCGTATGCAGTTTTTATCAATTACCACGCTCATCATCGACGCTCAGGGCTGACCTTCCACTTTGTTTTTGACCATTGCACCCCCAACCCATGACCAATGGCACCATTTGCCATTGAAGATGGGCTGCTGTATCTCTCCAGTCTTTCAATGAGCTGATGGTGCTATATCTCCTTCACTCTTTTAGCTGGAAATTACCGTGGTGGCTGTCATTGTCCAGATCGACGGAATCTCATCTCTGGGGTCTCATGTGTATCAAAGAGAGGGAAAAAAAGCAAAGTATAAGCGTTCCTTACTACAGTTACAAGATGAAGGTTGACGAGAGAGATCGGTGAGGACTGGCGATTGTGGAGAAGCAGAGGGGAGTCCGAAGGGAGGAAAGAGAGGCCGAATGGAGTAGCAGCCAGTCGGATCCGGAAACCGAAAAGAGGGTCATTGCCAAGGGGCCACAACGAACACCTCAAAACGTACCGATTCGCGGACGGTACGGAGACAAATAGGAGACGAAGGAGCAGACAGCGGGCAGATAGCGTGCCGAAGATGCAAGCGAATCTGGATGCCAAGGAAAACCCACTGTAACGGGTAAAATGGGGACCATAATGAGATGACCGATCGCAGCTGCTAAAACCATTGAGGGTCCCAGATCCCCAGCGATCGCACCGGCGCCCTGGATCGAACCAAAAAACGGGTGGGGACAGCACCAACCAGCCAGCGGACAGTGCATGGATTGCGTCCATCTCTCGCTGCAACGCCAAGGGGGTTTAGTAGGTAGTCAAACACTTGCGTCTGCTGTCCCTTTCGTTGTCCCGTCCACCAGTTGTCAAACTAATGTGCACTGAGCACCACCACCACCTCTAGACACCTCGACCACCGACGTCGATCCGCCCAGGTGGGTAGATAGTAGGTAGGCATGCAAGTACTCAACAGCCCCCCTCCCAGCGGAACCGCAATAACGGGACCCATCATTCTCACGTCTGTTTGGAGCGCTTGCTGATATCGTTGCGCTAGATACTTGGATGTGGTGGTGCCTTGGTTCTGGGCCCCGGCGTTATGGTGTTCTACATTCCATCTTCTCCCTTGTAGGCGTACTATCAACCTGCTCCCTGTGCGCCAACCAGCCGTGAGATGCCCCATGCTTCACGCTTGTATGTCTGGCAGCTAGAGAGCGGATCTAATAGCAACCGGGTTCTCACCGCGTGTCTCTACAGTCAGTCTACTGTATGGCGATAGAGCAGGGCGGGGGATCGTAGGGGTCTTCAGGACCAGAGGGTCCGGTAGGTACACTACTGTACCTCTTAGGCGGAGGCGCATGGGGCCATGAAGGAAGTGGTGGAGGGATTTCAAAGAAGGGGGGGCGCGCCCCAGCCTTGGGACTGGAAGATGACCATGAACAACAACAGCGCGGCCTGGTCTCATGCAACTGTAGGGGCGTCACATCGGATGCGGTCGACAAAATGGACAAAACTATCGAACCCCCCTTTCGAAAAGTCTCAGACTCCTCATCGTGATGAGAATGAGGGTAAATGGAACTTGACAGATTGGCAATGATTACCAGTAGGACATGGGAGGACATAGGAGGCAGGGCAGCAAGCAAGCTGGCCGGCATCACAGGTTTGGCGTAGAATGATGCTTGGCTGCGTCGGTGTGCGCGGAAGAAACATGACGGCGTCGGCGTTGGCGCATTACAGGAGGAGGAGGAGGAGGAGGAGGAGGAAGAAGAAATCACAACACGAAACTATCGCAACTTCCCCATTCGGGATGTGCTCAGGTTGCGTCTGTCCCGGATGCTTGTCGCCCTTTTCACAATGTCGCCTTGTCCTTTTTTTTGCGCATTCCACGTGTTTCCCATCCGTCTGCAACTGCAAACGGGATGGCCTTGGTGTGCCAACTTTTCCGTGGGAGAATTTGGCCTGCCGGTCGCTTAATTTCCAATCAATTCCATGATCCGGTGACTGCACGACCGCGGAGCAGGTTGAAATCTCGATGTGATACGGCGCACAGTTCCAGCGCTTGGTTACACGGAATCAGCAACGGCAAACCGGGTATTCGTGGTGAGGTTTGCCTGTGCTAAGTCAGCGTTGGATCTCCAAAGAGGCCCATTCCTTTGTCAAAACCAACAAAGTCCGGTCGGGATCAAAGACGGTGTGAGGGTACGTTGAATGCCCACCGCATCGCCAACCAGGTGAGTGAGTGTGATGGACGGGAGATGATGGTCCAACGTCGACGGGGGACGTAACGCCAACGCGCCAAGAGCGGGAGATCCCCGTGGGCTTCGACGGCCAATATCCACCTTGTTCACAAACTCATTTCCCTTTTCCGACAGAAGGGACAGCCACAAAGGAATGGCGGGTTGTTGGTTGATGAGTTGCTCATCTTCCGTCGCCTGGCGTCTTTGTCTCGGTCATCAGCCAAAGGTGGTGGCTTGTCGTGATCCGGCCGCCCGGTTCTTGGGCGGTAATGTGTAATCTGTAGGACCGGCGAGTAACGGCAAGTCAGCAGCAGCCAGGATCGAGGATTCACAACAATGATGTCTCGTTCTCCCTTTACAAGCTCAGGGTATAGAGCTGGCTGCTAGTCTAATGCCCGAGAGCCATGTGTGCATGTATGTGTGTGTGTGTGTGAAGGGTCTGGCTTGTTGTTTTTCAGAGACAGAACAAATGGTTGGGGCTGAAGTTACCCCTTCGGGATAGGTCAGTTCCGTGTCGTCGAGCCACACAAAAAATACCCTAGCTGCAATCATATCCTGGCCAAGTACTGGGGTCAGCGGCCTGCATTTTGGGGGCAGTGAGGGCAATCCCCGGCAGGCTATAAGTAGAGTCTTACAGATACGGGTGCTTCTCGTATACCTCGCAGAATCAGAAATCTGTAACACGACGGCGGGCCGGGTATTGCTGGATCGAGGGACTGGCTTGATACTTTTGTGTACAGAAACAAGTTCGGGGTACCTCCACTAACCTAACCGGATATGGTCACCGGTTCTCCATCGGCCTCCGCTCTTCGCTGCCTGGCCGAGACGCGTTCTGCTCGTTGATGCCAAGTAATAACACGCGTTTTACGATCCCGACCCCATCTGACATTTCACGATTCCCATCGCCAGACCACCCAACGAAGCCCGGACAAGGAATACCATTGCCAGCTGCCGAGACGTCTCGATCGCCGTGTTCGATCTCTGTTCGACGCACGTCTACATAGCAGGGCTACACAAAACACGCAACCACACCCCAGAACCGCACAACGGCACAGGCTCGCCAGGGTCATCGTACCATCTCGGTCCAAAATTGCATGTTTTAGACATCCTGATCGCTAAATATCCCGAATCTCCACGGCAATCAAGAACCCCCCTCGTTTCGCCTTCTTCCACCCGCCTTCTACGCCTCAACGGTCCAGTTCTTTATCTGCAAGGCAACCCAACCAACGCCGTTCCTGCGGCACACTGCTCACCTGGGGATACACAGTGGCACTAACACTAGAATACATATTCGATTGAAGGGCCTATAGCCACGACAGCGGATCGCCCAGCGCTGAGCAAGCCATCACGGACAGCCAGCGGCCACCTACACCCAGCCGAGCCTGCTCAATACCGGCCATTCCAACAATCATGCCATCAGAACGTCTCGTTCAGGGTTCGCGCCGCCCTCAGTCAACTGCCTCGGCGTCGACATCAGCCCATAATGGGTCTGACCTGCCCCCCTACGAGCCTCCCTCGCATCCAATGAACGATGCAGGCAGACAGGCCCTGGCCAACATCACCAACAATAACCAGGAGGTGCGCAAGTACGAGGACCATCTTTCCAAATCCGCCACCTACTTGCGAGAGGCCGTCGGCGCCATCAACGATACCCTGTTTGCTCGTAAATCACAGTTGACGAGCAAGATCGAGAAGCGACGGGGCCGCGGCGAAGCTGAGAAGGGGGAGGACGAGGCCGAGCTCGAGGAATACGTCAACAAGCTAAACGGAGATGTGACCCATTTGACTGATGAGATTGAGGCTGCCTTGCGACAGGTCATTGATTACCGTGCCCAAGTTCAGGGCGACAAGTTGGTTTTGGACTCGGTCATGAACCAGGTACAGAGCCAAAAACCCCGCCGGGAGCGCCCCTCACGAAAACGGAAAGCAGCCCAACGGGCCAACGATGACAGTGACGAGGAGATGGCTGGTGTCGACGACGGGTCTGGAGAGGAAGAGGCTGCTGAAGCTGAGGACGAGGCCCCTCTAACCGGCGTGCGCGAGGCACTCCACAAAGCAAGAGAGGTCAGGGCGAGACAGTACCGTGCCACGAGTGCCTATGACCGTTACGCCTCCAACAACGAGTACATCTCTTTCAAGAAGATGTGGCATGATGCTCAGCATCCCCAAGATCAAGTGCCCCTCCCCGATGCGTCCACTTGGTTTGATAACCAAGGCAGGCCTATCCGGGACGGAGCTCCGGTGGGCGATGAGGACCTCATTATTGAACGTGAGGTACAGGACCTCACTTGCAAGTTAACGCTTCGTCCCTTCCGGGAGCCATACGCCAACCATCAATGCCCACATGTATTTGAGAAAAGCGCATTGTTGGAGTATTTGAGACACACTGGCGGCAAAGCACAGTGCCCTGTGTGCACAAAGGTAAGGAATAGGTGTATCGTTTTTTTTTTTTTTTTTTTTTTTTTTTTTTTTTTTTTTTGCAATGACTCTCCAGCTACTGACATGCCACCACAGGAGCTTCGCATCAAGGACCTGTATCTCGATGAACTCATGTTGCGCAAGGTCAAGCGAGCAGCTCTAGCAGCAAGGTCAAGCGAGGACAGGAGCTCCAATGCGGATCCCGACGAGCGAATGGATGAAAGCGTTCTCGTGGGCGAGAGCACCCAATTACGATCCGGCCGTGCGAACAACGCGATCAAGCAGGACGATTCGGAGTAAGAATGGCCGTCTCGGCATCGAACTAATGAGGGCGGGTGGTTTTGAGCGGAGCTTATTCCGCTCCTGATCAAATCACTCGCAGGTGAATCGCTCCTTCGGCAGTCAACGCGCACTGTTTGTTATCACCTCAGTAAGGACTTTGCAACGCCTTGCATTCTGTGTTGCTCGTATTGAAACCAGTCTCGGGTAACCGTTTAAAGTGTTTACTGGAAGAGATACGCCCTCAGAACTGTATATGTATCTGTACATCAGACTACCCCTTCATTGTACTGCTTCTGGGTACAATGCCCGCCTGCATAAAAATTCCGCCGCTAAATTGGACCACCAGGTATGGATTCAATGTAAACCGGACACGCATCCTGCTAGCAAGAACGGGTTGACCGGCAATGTATTCTCACTCGACCGTTGAACACTCAACAACGGTGGACGCCGCCTCTCTAGTGGGCCATGTCCTGTTTCAACCCTATTGGCCGCGGAAGGTGGTTAGGTTGTTACCCTGTCGGGGAAGTAGGGATCGAGAAGCGGCTGAGAACAGCCCTTGATAAACTTGCTTTGGAAGAATGGGTCATAAACCGGCTGGTAAATGTCGGTGGCACGTCGCCCATGATGGTCATGCGGGTACCGGAAACTGTTGACAAGTCCTCCCTGGCTCGAATCCTGCAGACCCGAAGCAGGGAGCAGTCCCGCGATGGTGCGGGCTGTTGTATGATACAATTGCTGGGGATCATGGATCAAGGGGCTAGTATAGCGGGGCAGTCAAAACTAGTCAGCAACCATGAACGGAATTCCTTCCACAAAGATGATGCGAATCCCACAAGTTCCGACACCACCCTTGATGCCCTCATCCCCTCTCTCTCTCGTCTCGTCTTGACTGCTATCTTGCCGATAACCGATAACATTCGGAAGGAACAGATAGCGATATAACTCACCTCGTCAAATATTCCTCCGTTGGTGTCGTCGTCGATTTGTACATGGTCGGCCCGAAGTAATGGATCGATGACGAGTGTTCGTGTGCTTGCGGGCTGCTGCTGCTACTGCTGCTGCTGCTCGCCCTCATCCTCCTCTGCATGTGGATAGGACTCCTTCTTGGCGAACAACCGGTACTATCATCTGATGATGACGACTCGGACGACATGGACTTGTCGGATTTTCCTCCGAGGGAGTCTCTTCGCTTGCGGCATGTATACTTGCGGACTCTCCACTTGTCGAAGCGCGATCTGTATGCTCGGATTCTTTTTACACGGTTAAGCGTTAGAGACTGACAAGATGATGGTTAAAAGAACGACGAGAAGCGAGAAACGAAAGAACTAGCACAAAAAGAAATTCAAAGAAAAGTTTGAGACACAAAACTTGGTTCCCCACTACTCTAACGAACAAGCCCCGGCGATCACCATTGAAATCCAACAAGAGCTAACGTAGATTACACACAGGAAGACACTCACGAAGCTTTAAACCGATACTGCTCCTCCATGAACTTCTTCACCTCATGAAGAGGTCTATTGTTGTCCTTATACTCCCGGATGATGATATGTCTGTGGTGTTCCCATTGCTTCGTCATCTTGTTGTCTCTTGTCTTGTTTTATTCAAGTTAGTTTTTCAAGTTGTAGAGAGCCGAGATTCCCGATTGGTGAGTGCGCTGCTAACAGGCCTAGCAGGGCCAACAAGGTTGTTGTCGGCGCTGAATTTGTTGGACGGTAGCTGATGGGTGAATAGGTCTGCCATGCGGTTGAGGGAAACTAGAATTTTGAGGTGGTGGTCGCAGGGGTTGCAACCACAAATAACGAATAGGATGTTTGGGGATATAGAATTACGAAGGGCAAAGCAAGGGTTGAGAAGCAATGAAGATGGAAGGAGGCTTGATGGGAACGGCGATGATCACAAAACGAACGGTTAACATCTTGGGTCTATATAGAGACCTACCTTATGCTGGGACTTGAAGATGGCAATATCCCGAAGCTAAGTCACACCTTGCGGAGGAGCGATATCGACCCCATCGGATATCTTACAGCCCTGACTGTGTTTACACTTTCGGCTAGTGCCCGGCATGCAGCTACATGTATGAGCCTATGGGAATGGCAACCATTCCTCCAGTCAGGATAGTTTGCCTTGAGACTGACAACTGGTAAGCAGGCTCTTGGGGGGGGGGGGGGGGGCAGTGACCATCGCACAAGGCTACCAATCCTGGGTAATGAAGGCTGGGTCACGGTCAGTTGCGTCAGTAGAGACGGCGACGACACCCAGCCCTATCACCGAACCACCTACAGGTACCTGCCTGCCTGGCTTGCCATACTTGAATTGCGGGGAGCAAGACAGCAGTCTTCCGGAAAGCTCGATTAGTCACGGGTGAGTACACTTGGGCAGGCATCTGGCTGTCATCCGGTGACCAGTTAGCTTTCGGCAAGTGACGGAAAATTAAGCGACACTGGGCAATAGGTAAACCAAGTCTGCAGCCGTTCTGTTGCGTTCGTTGGTCGGTGTCGGTGGAACATGGACTCACCGCGATACACACCATCGGTAACCAGAAGAGGTTCCGAGTCGGTCGTGTAGAGTCGTGTGCGCCATGAACTGGGCTGGGTGAGTACAGACTGTACATTCAGCTAGGCAGACAGCTAGGCAGCCTCGGCCTTGGGCACACCACTGCAGGCAGGCAATGCACAACAACGACAGTAACGATAACAATGGAAGCTACGAATGCAAGACCCGTCGATATCTACCAAGCTAAGAGTTAATTGAGGCTTCCAACAAGGCTCTGGTATGGTGGTATAGGTGCAATTGACTGCCACGCAACGCAGTCTCGAACTTGGGCCTCAGGGCCAGCGGCTACACGTGTTTCAGTCAACGGCATTCTTTCTGGGCTGAACCTATTTACGGGACCCGACGGTGGACGACGAGGAAAGTCGGGAGAAGGAAGGTTTGATTCTTCCTCTTCATTGGTCGTTCTTTCCACATGCATGCAGGCTACGCCTCTTTTCCACCTTATGTTGACATATGCATACGATCCCGTGATCCCATCCGACTTATTCTCTGGATCGGACTCTATCAATAAGTGGGAAGGTGGCATCCATACACGTCAGGCACGAGGGGGAGAGTGTTACCGTTAACGGAAAAGGCTTGGCATGCTTCGTGTTACATCAACCAGCACAGCCTCACCGAGCCTGCCTCAATTGAGCCTGCCTGTTTGATGAATGGCATAACACCTACCCGCTTCCCGCTTTCTCATCCTGGGCAAATAACCTCGGATTGCATTGGCAGCCGTTGTCACCCTCTCAGCGTTCTCCACGCCGAGACAGAGCCTCCCTCCCGACTCCCCCTTTGCCGAACGTCACGGACATTGCCGCCAACCAAACCCCGTTTTTCCATGCGGCTGGATGCCGATTGCCCTGTCTGCCTTATCGTCAACCCAAACGCTGTCCCGGGTACCTTAGTTTTGCTGGCGCTTCCCCACGTTTCTGGTAATTGAACATGCGCTTATGACCAGTCCAGTTGTTTTAAACTTGTTCTCGCTTGCGGCTCTGGGATGCTTCCCATGTGATTTGTTGTCTGAATGGGAATTGTGAGGTTGGAGATCCGCAGTGTGGTTACACAACAAAAACTGTGTGTGTGGGTCGTGGGTCAGGGAAGAGAAGGTGCGCAAGGCAGAAGAAGAAGAAGGCGTTCGGCATGATGAATCCGGAATCATGAACCTAGAGCTATCAGAGATCACACAGTATGAATTAGAAAAGGTTGACACTCTCACTCAACCTGGGCGTGAAAGCTGAATGAACAGCCATTTCACCGGGGTTGCATCCATAAGGTATCTATAGAACGCTGAAGATATGTAGGACTCTCTGCCTAAGGCAGCCTTAGGACTCGCCAAGGTATGCCTAGGTAGTGCACGATAAACTGAAAAGTAAACGAGTTTATTGACAAGTTCATCACCTAGGCTCTCCGAAGTCTGAACACTACCTACCATCTACCATTTCCACTCCTCGGTCAAGACTGCAGTGCAACATCGCGAATTAGCCTCACGAATACATGGCTGAGGATACCACAGCCGGAGGCATTTACAAGTCGACCTGTCCGGTAAAGTTCACATTCCCGCAATAGACCATGGCAAAACCAAGCATCAAGCAAAGAGAAACTATGCTGATGAAAACACGGCATGATGGCCAAGGAACAAGTTCTGACGGTAAGGGGGATATTCGTAGCCAAGTATCTTACTGGCAATGTCAACGACCACCAACTCGTATTTCACAGCAAGTAAGCATCTGATTTTGAATCTGTGATGAATTGTTTTTATGCTACCCGAAAATCCCCTAACCACTTGTTTTCTGAGACCATTGCAAATACACAAAACCCGCATACACCTTTGAATGCTACCTTTCGACTTTCCACTCAAATGGAAGCAGAAACACGTCAACCTTATCTATCAAACGCCATACCCATCACCCTGATCCCGAACCATATTTACTCACCACACCAACATACTCACATAAAATCCTCCTCCTCCGTCTCCTCGGCATCCCTCTGCCTTGAGCCCGAGCCTGAACCCGAACCACTTGCCGACCCAGACCCGCCATGGTAAGGAGACCCACTAGGCGACACAAAAGGCGGCTGCCCAATCGCCAACCTGGCCGCCTCATCCGCCAGCGTCAAGATATCCTTGAACAGATCCTCCGGTCTCCCGCCATGGTTCCGAACAGCCTGCATCATAGGATGGTTAAGATGTCCACCAGGGACACCCGTGGCAGCGCTGTGTAGAGGAGGCAGGGCGTTCATGTACGCCTTGGTGAAGCGCTCGTAATCTGAGGGCGAGACGGACATCAGGGGAGAAGCGAGCGAGGGGAGGGTCAGTGCTGCGGGAGGAGGGGGTGGTGGAGGGGGGGCGGGGCCGTGGACGCGGACCGGGGCTGCTGTTTGGTGGTGGAGCTGAGTGTTGCTGGCGCTGCCGCTGGGAGCTTCATGTGCTGAAACATGGTCGTGAACGTGCTCGCCATGGCTGCTGGAGGTGCTGGTGTTGGAGTTGGAGGTTGTTCTGCTGTCGTTGCTAGCTGCGCTGGACGGGCGGGGGGGATATTGGTTATACGCCGCCGAGGGGTGTTGTTGCTGTTGTTGTTGTTGCTGTTGTTGCTGTTGTTGCTGTTGTTGTTGTTGTTGTTGTTGTCGTTGTTGTTGTTGTTGTTGTTGTTGGGCGGAAGAAGAAGAGGAGGAGGATTGGGGGTTCTTGACGCGGACCTTGACCTCGCCTGCGATACCGTCGACGCGGAGAGGAACGGGCTGGCTGACCCCGTTGGCGTCAGGGGCAGGTTGAAGGTTGGGCGGTGGCGAGACGGCTACTAGGTCGTGCAAAACCTTGTTGGCCTCCGCCGAGCCGTCCATGAGCCACTTGAGGCAGATCTGCACGCGTTCGCGAGCGAATCTGTTATGGTCGTCGTAAACGCAGCAGTTCAGTAAGCTGATGATACCATTGTGTTGGAGAATCTGCTTCTGGACCACGGGGTTGCCGGGGCCACTGCGTCCTGCTTCCGGCTGCAAGAGTCCAGCAATAATGTGAAGGATTTGGCCTTTGATGCCAGCCCAAGGGAACTTGTGAGCATGTTCCTGGATGGGGGGAGGAGGAGGCGGCGGAGGAGGAGGATCGGCGCCGTCGTAGTCGTGGTCCCGGTCATCGTCGTGAGGCGGAGGGGGGCGCCTGTGAGCAGAGCGGTCAGGGAGGTCAACCATGGGCTTCTTGGGCACGGCAGACTCGAGACTCTTGAGAAGGACGAGAAGATCGAACACGGCCTCCCATTGAATCAGGCATGTCCTCCACTCGATGGGCTCATTCACCGTCATCAGCAGGTCAAGGAACTGCTGAAGACCGTCCTTGGCCCTTTCCATATCCCAGCTGTCAACAGGGAAGTCGACAGGATCGCACACCTCATTGCGAATCTGGGCCTGAAGGTGCATGAGAGCGGCACACTCGGGTACTATGCGAGTGCGGAACTGGATGTAAAGAAACTGGAGGAGCTTGATGTCGCGCAGGTGTCCCTTAGAACCTGGCTGAATCGGGTCCTGAAGACGGGTCCGGAACATGTTGTTCACCAGACGAAGCAAGACAGTCTGGGCAGGCGAGATTATGTCCTTGGGAATACGCAACGACTGCCACGCGAAGGGGATCAAAGCACTGTGGTGAATGGCTTCGACAATCTGAGTGGTAAGCTGGAAAATGAGAGACTGCTCACTCTTCTCCCACACAGCAATGAAAACCAAGATCTCACGCAACAGACTCCTGCCGCACTCGAGAGACAAGAACATTCTACATCTTGTTTTTTGCAAGTTCTCGCCGGCCCGACTCAGTGAGATACCAGCACTGTCGAGAATGCAGGACTTGACGATCATGTGAAGCGCCTCGATCTGCTTGGGATCAAGAATGTTGGGAACCTCAGTGAGCAAGCCGCTCATGGGGCCCTCGCCATACGATTCGTCATCGTCAACATCCTCGTCTTCAATCATGTCGTCGTTATAGTCCGGTAGGTTGTAGTGACGATCATCCCGGACTTCTCCCTCCGGACCCTGATGCTCGGGCATCTGAACATTCTCGGCGGAGTGGACAGAGCCCTCTTGATCATCGTTGCGGTACGAATGAGGATAGCGGTTTAGCGAGCTAAGCTTGCAGCCCTCGATAAGCTGGTGTGCCTTTTCGACCGAAGGCATGGAGATGATCCATTCGTCGTAGTTTGGATCCCGCACCTTGAGCCACCAGGTGTCGACTTCCCTTGACACGCGGCCGTAAAGCCTGTCTTGTTCAAACTTGTCTTGTTCGTCCTCCTTCCACTGTGGCGTGATCTTGGTCTCTTCACCGATATCGTCGGCTCGCGGACGAACATGCGGCATCCAGTTCCACGACAAGACAGAATTCTGGGGTAAGCTTCCAGGAGGAGAACCTCTGGACCCCAATGTCTGCTGATAATCCACCAATAATTGCCGGGCTTTATCACACATCCTGGAGTTGCGCTCAATCCAGTTCTGAACCTCCATCTTGGCGACATCGGGGCGGAAGTCGGCAAACTGGGCACCGGCATCCTGCTGCTCCTCGCCAGACTCGTCGAAAAGAACGGCAGACCAGAACGACATCTTGTTGCGATCATTCTTGGCAATCCAGTTATGAGCTTGCTGAAGACATGTGATGAGGAGTTTCTTGTACAATTCCGTGATCTCGCTGAGCTTGTGACGTGCAGTCTCCTCCAGGATATCGCCATCGTAGGCCTTGCTAGTGACGTTAACACAGAGGGTGATTGTCTGGTAGAGCATCTTGTCGAACTGAGCAGCAGCGCACAGGTCCTGGGGAATCTCTGGTTCAGGGACGACCAGCAGGTTCCTTGCAATGTGCATCAACTTGATCAACAACTGCAAGTCCTCTTTGAGTGAGGTGTAGTTCTTTGTGATGAGAGCGGTGCTCTCCTGGGGGGTAACGCCCTTTTCGGGGTCATTGAGGCTCTGCAGAGGACCAATCGACCGCGTTGTCAGACTAGGAAGCGCGGCGGCGAAGGACTTTGTGAGCCACACCCATACTTCCACACTCCTCGACAGGTTTTCTCTATGTGACGTTGTTAGTGTCCTGACCTTTGGAGGAGACATGATGTTCCTTACCTGACTTCTTTCAGGTTGTGTGTCTTTTCCAGAGTCCTAGAAATGAACTTGGTCACATAGGACATGGTACGGGGGCCGATAGCAGGGTCCATCTTGAGCCAGCCCTCGAAGCAGCTCATGGCAGAGGCAAAGCAGAGCTCTTCGATCGTGAGAGCAGGGCGATGGTCGGCCGCTACAGCGCCCTCAGACGCGGTAGGCGACGCCATGATGATGTGGCGGTGGCAAGTTGATGTGTCTTTCAGAACTTTTGGTGTTGGAAAGACTCAATGAGATCTCAGTTTTGCTGTTGGTTTTGAGCACCTGGATGACCGGGGTTGTTCGAATAAGTGAGGCGACACGGGATGGTTGTCGGATGTATCAAGATGCTGAGTGAGATATTGGGCCGATATCCTGTTGTAAAAGGCTATGAGAAGATGTGATGGCGTTGAACATTCAATAAGAAAACAGCCAATGGCACCATGCAAAATGGAAAAGGCCGAACACACTCGGTGCTCAGACAGAACTGATAAAGTGAAAGAAGCTCTTAATGTTCGAGGCAAGAGCAATGGGTGATTGGCCAGCGGCAGGCAAAGCCCGTGGTTCGCAAATGGATTTTCAAAAGTGGGGCATGTTCAACAGACAGCCTGCACCGCCAAGACCATCACCCCTGCAGACCTCTAGTAACCCCCGCATGTGAACTTAATCGAGGGGTATCATCCAAAAAATTAGGTGATACCTTACGGCAGCCGGGCGACAAGAGCGATACAGCGAGGGAATTCGGTTCGGCGGTCTCTCGTTGCGTGCGCTTACACATCTTTCTTCTTTTCTGTCTTGTCTGCTTCTTGATACCTATCAATTGCTAAAATGGAGAACCTTCCCACCACTTACCATGGTAAGTCAACATCGTCGTCATTCCCTAGATGGCGTTGCCCTGTCACTGCTCGTAGGAACCCCCACCCCATCTAACAATGCCTTCCTTCCAGGCCCCGTCCACATCGCCGTCATCGGCGGCACCGGCCTCTCCAAGCTCGACGGCTACGTCCCCGTCGCCGCCCTCAACCCCGTCACTCCCTGGGGCTCTCCCTCCTCCCCGCTCATGATCTTCGAGCACAACGGCCACGCCGTCGCCTTCCTCGCCCGCCACGGCCTCTACCACCAACTGGCCCCCCACGAGGTTCCCGCCCGCGCCAACATCGCCGCCCTGCGCTCCATCGGCGTGCGCACCATCATCGCCTTCAGCGCCGTCGGCTCCCTGCGCGAGGAGATCAAGCCCATGGATTTCGTCATCCCCGACCAGATCATCGACCGCACCAAGGGCATCCGCCCTTTCACCTTCTACGAGGGCGGCGTTGTGGGACACGTCGGCTTCGCCGACCCCTTTGACGCCGGCCTGGCTGCCGTCGTCGAGAGGTGCGCCTCCGCCATGAAGGGTGACGGTGTCGTCCTGCACAACAAGGGCACCATCATCTGCATGGAGGGCCCCGCCTTCAGCACCCGCGCCGAGAGCCACATGTACCGCTCGTGGGGCGGCAGCGTGATCAACATGTCTGCTTTGCCCGAGGCCAAGCTGGCCCGCGAGGCCGAGTTGGCGTATCAGATGATCTGCATGGCGACTGATTACGACTGCTGGCGTGACGAGGCCGGCGAGGATGTCGATGTCGCCATGGTCATGAAGTACATGGCTGCCAACGGCGAGAACGCCAAGCACCTGGTTGGCGCGGTGCTGGATGAGCTGCTCAAGCAGGATAACAGCGATTTGGTCTTGGCCAAGAAGTGGCAGGGTAGCGCCCAGGGCGCGGTCAAGTTCATGACTAAGCCTGAGGGCCGTGATCCTGAGGCTATGAAGAAGGTTGAGTTCCTCTTCCCTGGTTTCTGGGAAGAGCAGTAAGCGTTTACCGTGAAGAAAAACAGGGGCTAAGCGGGAATGATCAAGATATTCATGAAATCTTCTCCCATAATAGTGATGGGATATGAATTGGGCTATTATACATAGACACGGAAGGGAGGACTCTTGATATTTGACATGGGAAAAACGCGCCTAGACGACTTAGCGTTGTCTTATAGATAAGCGGGATAGATATCCTTTTGGTTCAAGTTTATACAGTTTAACGATATGCGTATACACCCTCAGCCGATGTGATATGAGCTTTTCCGATTTTCTCCCCATGTACAACGAGGATCTTAGTGACTTCCTGCCCTGCCTATCTGCCTGCCGCCTTACCGGCCTCGCCTTTTTTTCTTCTTCTTTTTTTGGCTTTTCTACCATAAATAGGTTCAGGTTGAGGAGGTCATCTTGATTAATGTCTAGTTTGACCGACAGTTATTGCAATGCCTTCAGCTACGGCTTTCATCTTCAGTGCCAAAGAAACGAGTTCGGTTTGAAGGCAGTAGTAGTACCTGCTCAAGACTGGCTCACGACAACCAGGCTGGCAGCAGTTATGAGACCGGGTAACGTTGGGAAATGCTTTGATACACTTGCTTGCTATATACCTCATTCTTCTTCCAGTACGGTTCATTTCGACAAGAGTCCTTATCCATAAAACTGAACATGAAAAAAAAAAAAAAAAAAAAAAAAAAAGGTTTTTAAAAATCACCAGCCTGAATTGCGCACGTCCACGGCAAACCCGCCATCGTGGATATGCTTGGCTTTGTTTTGCTTCAACGATGCCTTGTATAACAAACAGAACCCTCGTTCGTCAACCAATACTCGCTCACTTTATCTTCTTTGTATAATTTCCTTCACGAGCTACCTCCTTACAAGCAACTCAGTTACAACACTCTCAAGTATATCCTATGACAGCACAACCTCTCTCCACCCAGCCAGCTATACACCCACCAAGTCACTAACCAACAACCTCACATCAACATATAAAGCGCCCTAACCGCCTTCTCCGCAGCCGCGACATGCCACGGCCGCACATCCGTCTCGCGATCCACCACCCCCCTCGTTCTCGCCAGCGTGCCCAGCCCGCGAAAGTGCGACAACATTTCTTTCAGTAATGCCTCGTACACCCTCGGATACTGATGCGGCTGTGGGATGTTTGTCCCTTCGCAATGGATCACGTTCACCTCCATTATTACCGGCACATCCTCCAGTTTTGGGCCGCCCCGCTTGACGAGATAGCCGCTGGCGAGTGCCTGGTTGAGTTCGGTGAGGGAGGTCGAGTTGTTGAGCCGGTGGGCGGCGATGACGGCCCATGTCATGTCTAGTTGGTCGATAAGGGTTGAGTCGGCGTCGGCGTCAGTGGGGTTGTTATTGGTGGTGTTGTCGTTGGCGGCATTGGTGCTGCTACTGGGGCCGGTACCGATCGGGGTTGGTGGACCCAGGCCGCTTTGGTCGGGTGAGAGAACGGAAGCTTGGGGTGTGGAAGCGGGACTGTTTGAGGAGAGAGCAGCAGATGGAATCTGGATTCTTTGCGCTGGCGGGATCAGTTGTAGTGATGGGTTGGTGTCGACTGTTAGAAGCGTCAGGCTGACGTTCGCATAGGTTTCGGATTGTTGCAGGCTGGCCCAGTAGTCGATCTCCTGCTGTTCCATGGGGCTGCACTTGGTAACAACGACCCGCCAGTGTACCCGTGCAAAGTGTATGTGGTCCATGGTGGTCTCCCATATCTGCTGTATGATCTCGGTTATAGACCTGGTCAGTGGCCTGTCTCGCCTACCGAGACAGTATGATGTGGTCATCTGTCTTGTACCTCGATAATCCGTCCAAGCGGCAGTAACCCACCGTTCGTCCACGCTTTGCGCATAGGCGACATGCATACATGAATTTTCCTGGAGGAGGTTTGGGGATGGGTTTGGGTTGAGCTTGAAGTCGATTGCTCGCAAGACCTGTGGCTCAAGGACGATGGCAGGCGCTGGCATAGGCCCACCAAAGAGTGTGCATCGATCATAAGCTTCCAGACACAGCTTGATGTAGTCGAAAGGAGACATGACCGTCACAGTAGTTTCCGAGGCAATTGAATCAAGCGGTACCAGCTGAAGAACCAGCTCACTCGTGATCGGCTTCCTGTTGTCTGCCATACACCTCTTGTAGCGCTCGTAAAGATCGTGAAAGGCGGCGCACGTTTCCACGACCGAACTTGGTTTGTCATCTGGGTAGACAAAAAAGACGACATAGTTCTTTCCCGTCATCTGGACACTCATTAGTGCATCTGCGAGGCAGCCCATGGGCCCATCAAACGGCGATATGGACCATTCGTCACGAACAGCCGGTTGTTGGATCGACATATATGCTAGCAGCCCGTCCTCAAGCTCCATGACCGTTGGGAGGATATCAAACGTTCCCAACTTCAGGGATTCGTAAACACTGCGTATTCGCTTCAAAAAGGCAGAAGCGCTGTCCCGTATGCCGTCAATGTTTGGAAACACACAGACCGAAACAATATCCTTAGTGCCTTTCGCCGGACTGAGGCCCAAACTTTCCCAGAAGCTGATGGCTGTGGGCAGCATCGAAAAGGGGGTTTCATAGCGGCGGATTTCTATATGGGGTGTTGGTATCGGATATATGTTTCGAGTTGATACTTCTGGCCCCATAGGCTTGGCTTGTATACGTTGCGGCTGTGCCAGTGCTATCAAAGGCACATCTTGTACATCTGCGTACGGCTTGAGCGAACACTCGACCGCGTCCGCCAGTGACCGTGGCAGAGCCTTTCGTAACCCTTGCATAGAGTGCCGCCCTGCTTTGGCCAAAGTTTTGCGCACATCCTGGGACTTCCGGCTCAGGGTTTTGGGAGCGATCTGTAACGAACCGGTCGCTACTTGCTCGGTAAGTATTTGAGCAATGGTAATAAAATCCATATCAGAACATGAGACCTGAAGCCGTGCAGGCTCTGGGTCTGCAAAGTATTTGGCGATAGAAAACTCGGGCACCTCGGGATGAGACAGCCGAACCAAATCAATCGACCCATATGCTGGTGCATCTGCCACAATATTTTCAAGGTCCTTGAAAGAAGCAGCAGTTGAGAGGACATCGTCATCTAGACGTCGCCTCGATATTCCTGACTTGGCGAGAGACGGTGCGTAGTCGCTCTCGTCGCTCGAATCGTCTCGATCGGATGCCCAGCTAGAGTCATCAGTCTCTGACGGAAGTTCATCGCGGCCTGTCAAGCCGCCGATCCCGTCAGCTATCCTCGCTAGAAGTGCCCCAAAGTTGGTTGGAGGTTCCTTGGGAGGCTTTTCGACTCTCGTCACTAAAGGGTTTTGCAGTTCTAATCGCGCTTTTTGCATTTCTTTTACGGCCGGAATCATGTAATTGAAGGGGCCGTTCTCAGTGTACTTTTTGTTGACCAGCGATAGTGAAGGGTCGAAATCAACCTTTCCAAATTCACCCCTTCGCTGAGAAATTGTTATAGTAGGAGACGGAGGTTTCGGAGGCGGTCGGAGCGACGCCTTGATTCGCTTGTACACAGTCTCTCGGTTGAAGGGGCTGGATTGTCTTTTGATTCCTATCGTGGAATTACGACTGAAGCTTTCTTGATTTATTTGTTGTCGAGTTCCCTCAGCGAGAATGCTGCGTGCGTGCCTAAGCTCGGGTTTGGTGAATTCTGGCGGCGCTGGCTGCGGAATCGGTTTGTATTCTTCCACTCTGTTGCTAGTTTGGGGAGCTGAGTTAGTTGGTTGGCCCGTGTCAGCAGACAAATCCATTGCCGTTCCCAACTCTGGTATTGCGGCGAGATTCATCCCGACACCCTCGGGTTGTTCGTTGAGTTGTTCGTCGAAGAAGTTAAAGTCGGCGTCGGTAAGCTCGTTGCCTTCGAACATGTCTTCCCCGAGGTCGCCGAACATATTGTCGCCCTCCAAAAGATTCCCAGCCTGTTGCTCCCGCTTGATGTCACCGCTTTCCCAGCCATTGCCAAAGTTCTGGACATGGGGCGCATTGTTCTGCATCACAGCATCTATGCCAGCCATCGCATTAAGCTGGGGATGATTTGCAGGACTGGCAGCGAAGCCTGTCTCTACAGAGGAAGCCATGCCTAATGGTTGAATTCCGTCCGGAGGTGTCGGATACATTGCGCTGGAAGCGGCTATGGCCCCGCCGTTGCTTGGCCGGCGCAGTGCCATAGGCGACGAAGCACTAATGTGGTTGTTCTTTGAATCGGCATCGGCAATACTGCGCGACACGGCTGCCAGCGCCTCTCTCTCATCCTTTTCCTTCTTTCGCTTTGCGATGGTCTCTTCTCGCTCAGGAAATCCTTGGCACCATTGCCTTGCGTCATCTACCGGGTCTAGCGATTCGGATACGCTCGCCACCAGTGCCTTGGATGGACGGTTATCAGCTCCGGCATCGATCTTTGGTTTTCTAAAGCAAAGCACCGATGGCCAAGGAGCGATTTGAGGTGGGTTCGTCAAAGGAGCTCTCTTGGCGTCTTGCCTGTGTTCATATGGTTTTCGCTGCAGGAAATGAACATTGAACCAGGAGCAGCCCTTAATCAGCGAAGGTGAGATACCACGCATTTGGAGTACTTTGCAACAAGTTGTCTTCCATTGTGAGAGCCTATCGGTAGGATCCGGCCTTAGGCGACTGATTTGGGTGTCTGGTGATTGGCCATACCCGCTATCAAGCCCGTACAAGTCTCCATCCACTGGGTTCATCATGGAACCGAACGCTCCGAGGGGAGCAGCAAGCACGACTGGATTGGATGGAAGCATGTTTGACCGTGCCAGCTCCGCAAAAGATGCCAGTCCCTCTAGCAAAGAGACGGAAAGAGAAATGACGAGTGTCCCGGTCGATGTAAGATACACGCGAAAAGTACCCAGGGCAGAAGTATGAGGCTTCGGGCCCATGATGAACTCGTTCAAGTAGTATGCTTGGGAGGGAAGCAATATCGACCTGTGATCCAGCGGAATTGCTCCTATCGTGTGGCATAACGAGGAGGAGAGGGATGCCAGGGTCGCAGTGATGAAGAAGTCGTATTTCTCTTTAATCGGCACATGGGCGAAGCGATCCGAGTCCAACATTGTATGCGACGCGCCTTTGTTGTCCATAGCCGGTGCGCCGGACATAGCTCCTGCTGCCGTGGGGAAGGCCGAGGCTTGCGGATTCCGAAACGTTGCGTCAACGGCAGAACCAGCAGATGACGAGCTGTTTGGAGTATTGAGAGAGGCTGTCCCGAGCTGTCTGCTTCTGAACAAGCTGCTAGGTTCAAAACCGCCTTCTCCAGACAAGCCTAACGAGTATCCGCAGACCTCCATCTTGGCGGTGAGCCCTCTTTCCTCGGGTCCCGGTGACGAGCCATCCTTGGTGGTCAGGTAAAATACCCATATACATCGCCTCGTGGTATCGACGTGAACAAGGTGGCCATCGCGGCGCAAGGCATCTTCGACGACCTGTGGCTGGAAGGTGTAAGAGGCCGTGTTGGCGGCAACGGGTTCGTAAACGCGAAAGGTTATGGCGGAAAGATTATTCTGCAGAGAGAGAGACGCGTGAGTAGGGAGGGGGGCGCGGACGGTCCGAGGATAAGGCAGGCCAGCATACAATTAGCAAGGTATTGGTATCATAGTCGCCAGTGTCCATATCTGAAATAGAGATGCCTTTGTAGGCGGAGTCGCAAAAGTCGTAGTGACCATGCACCGGGCGCAGAGACGTCGTGTTAGCGGCAGAGTGGGAGCTGGGCGCATGTAGGCCGGCGACGGCGACCGGATGGATGGTGTGATGGCGTGTTGTTGAGATGAAAGAGGTCTATTGTGGCGGCGCTCAGAAGTGGAAGTGGAAGCTGTGGAAGCTGAAGTACTTCAACCATGGATCATGGACTCGGTGGTTGTGGTTCTTGCGTTAAGCTGTAGTACGGATACGTCGTTGGGATGCCGGACTCCATGGCAGCAAGTTACTAGGCCCCTGTCCAACAGCAGCGCGAACCGTCGCGAATCACCGACGATGCGCCCACGAGGTCATTTGCGGGTTCGGGAGATGGGACGGATGGAAAAGCTGCAAGTGGAAGCCGGGGGAGCGGTAGTCGAGCGTTATTGCTGATGCGAATCCCGTCGGATGTTTGAGGTTGTCTTGGGACTGAGGATCGAGTCTGGTCCAGTAGAGGTACGCAAGGTAGTTGGGGTTTCAGTTGGTTGTTGACGAATACGGTGACGGCGGGCAGTAATCGTGACTTCACAACCACAGGCACATCGGAGGTCCAGTAAAGTTGCAGTTGGGGTTCCAGTTCGGGATGCCGATTGTGACAGGCGAGCCTGCTCGGATCAGCGACGGGGGTGACCCACATTATGGTACCCACAGCGCCTGGGCTATGAGGTGACCCACGGACCCTGACGCCCGGAGGTCAAGCTTATCGCCCTATCGCTTTATCGCCGGTGGCTGTCCGCCTTCCTCTTTCTCAATCGCAGATTTTCTGCCGCAAAAAGTTCAGATACGGGTTAGGGTTGTTCTCCAAAACTTGCCTTCAGCAGATTAAGCTTTCTCTTTCTCCAGCGGCATCTTCCATCCTTGCCCCCATCATCATCACCAAACCACACCACCCAATCATGAAGTTGACGAATCCCGGCGCGGTGCCAGTGTACGTCTATCTGTCCTTAGAAATGGAGACCTGTTGTGAAATGCTTACAATGAATGCAGATACACCGTATCTGGACCGTCGACTGCCCGCCCCCTTCCAGAATGGCTCGCCCGCCGCCGAAAGAGATCGGCCAAGTACGATCCCGAAGAACTTAACAACTTCGAGCTACTCCAAAACTTCGACTTCGAGGAGGCCAGTAACTGCGTTCGCGTCAGTGAAGATGGCAACTGGATCATGAGCTCCGGTACCTACAAGCCCCAGTTCCACGTTCACAACACCCAGGAATTGTCGCTGTCCTTCGCTCGCCATACAAAATCCGAAAACACCACTTTTCTCATGCTCAGCCAAGACTACACCAAGAGCGTACATCTCCAATCCGACCGTTCGATCGAATTCCATACTCCCATGGGATGCCACTACGAAGTTAGGCTCCCGCGTTTCGGCAGAGACCTCGCATATCTTCGCCAAAGTACAGAAGTGCTCATTCCCTCCGTCGGCTTGAGCGCAGATGGTTCTGGCTTGGGTGAGGTTTTCCGCCTTGATCTGGAGCGCGGCCAGTTCTTGAGGCCATGGCAGGTGGATGTTGGTGAAGATGCGCCCGGTGCTGGTCTTCAAGGAAGCATCCACGTCGGAGCTGTTAATGTCGCGACAGTTGCCGAGTCTACACACGGACTTTGCGCCTTTGGAACGAGCATCGGCACAGTCGAGTTTTACGATCCTCGCAGCAGGAATCGCGTTGCTGTCTTGGGTGGTCAAGAGGGCGAGGTTACTGCGTTGGATTACAGCAGGGACGGCCTCTCCATTGCGCTCGGAACAAGCACGGGTATTGTTCAAGTTTTCGATATGAGAAACCCTCGCCCGCTTATGAAGAAGGATCAGGGCATGGGTCTTCCCATCAAGAACATCATCCACTTGACGACTCCTACCGAGGAAAAGAAGCTGCTTACGGCCGATAAGAGAATCATCAAGCTCTGGGACGAACAGACTGGCGACCTCTGGACCTCGATCGAGCCGACCGTCGATATTAACCATGTGGCACATGTCCCCGATTCTGGCATGTTATTGACCGCAAACGAGGGCAAGCAGATGCACAGTTTCTTTATTCCCAACCTCGGCTTGGCTCCCAGGTGGTGCCATTTCCTCGACAACATGGTTCACGAAATGGAGAACGAGAAGCGCGTCGACACATACGACAACTACAAGTTCCTTACGATACCCGAACTCAAGCAGCTCAGCTTGGCTCACTTGGTTGGCAAGACCAACCTGTTGCGTCCTTACATGCACGGTTACTTCGTACATTCCAAGCTGTACGATCAGGCTCGTCTTATTGCCAACCCTTACGTTTGGGAAGAGGAGCGGGCCAAGCGCGTCAAGGAGAAGGTTGAGAAGGCCCGTGAGAGTCGTATTAGAGGTGTCAAGAAGGTCAAGGTCAACCAGAAGCTTGTCGACAAGATCGTGGATCGTTCCGACAAGAAGAAGATTGCCGCTGGTGTGTTGGGCGATGATCGTTTCGGCAAGCTGTTTGAGGATGAGGAGTTCAAGGTCGACGAGATGTCGTACGAATTCAGGGCCCTCAACCCCAGCACCCAGGTTGGCGGACAAGAAGTTGCGGTACAGCACGTCAAGGACGACTCTTCAGTTACCAGCAACAGCGACGACGAAAGCGATCCCGAAAGCGAAGTCGAGGACATTCGGAAGAAGAAGAGCAAGGATGATGTGGTCATGCAGGTTTCGTCGTCCAAGATCGCGGGCGGCAAGGCGAAGGATACGGCATTCGGCCAAAGAGCTCCCAAGACTGGGCGCATCACCAAGGCCCGTACGGACGTGGTTGGCGAGCAGAAGGTCACTTTCGTGCCCGAGTCCAAGAAGAAAAAGCAGGCCGAGCCCGAGGCTGCACCGAAACGCAGGAGGGACGATGGGAGGAGAAGTGCAAGCACGAACACCTTTAGACGACTGTAAACGCCAGAACCCTACCGGTCCAACCCTATATATCATACATGTGAAAAAGTCATGGTATCTTTCATGCCAACTCCCCAGGCCGTGGTGAAACCGGCTAAAAACCCATCATTTGCCGCCTACGGCATTTCCTCTTTCCGAATATAAGTCGCAGAGCAATAGGCTCACGCGACCAAGCGAAACCCAAAATATACCCCAAGCTTGCCATTTTCGTCACCAAATGGTTTCATTATCTCAACTCGTGCTGTCCTCCGATCTCCTCCCCTAGTTGCCACACCAGCTAGCTCACTTGCGGCTAAAGTTGATGCGTGTTTTTCCCGACTTCTCCGGCTTCTCCAATCCCTTCTCCAGATCCAGGTGTTCGGGCTTGATGCGGGGCGTTGGTGGCACATCATCGATCCTCACGCGGCCCTTATTTTGAGATCTGGTTGATCGGAAAGATCCCTTGACTGATCGGGGAAACTCGCTGCGTCGTGGTGTCAAAGCCGTGACGACCCTCTTTGCCGACCTCCGGATGGTCTCCCTGACCTTCCACTCATGCTTCTTTGCCATGAAGAAGAGAACTGCGCTACCGACTGTTTTGGTGGTGTTAGTATCATGTTCGGTCAATGCGGTATTGCTGGTGGTGGACAGAGACTTACCACCGAAGATGGTGACGACACAAACAACAACAATGATAGCGATCAGACCACCTTGGGATAGCCCGACGTTGTTCGTCGACGTCCCGGCCGCACCAGCGATACTTCCAGCGTCTCCCATGTTTGGACTAGCACTGACGCTTCCCGGGTTCGCATCTGGCTCGTAGTTGGCGTTTGACGACATGGCTGTGGTTGTTTGGGGTTCTCCTCCTCCCTTTATATAACTGCCACTGTTATCTCTTGCTCCAAAGGCCCGGCCCTCGTGCTGGTGATGAGATTAGGATGAGATGTCGGTATGATGTCGAAGTAATCAATATAGGCTGAGGTGAGTCGAGACCGGTAGGAAATGCGACCGCGCGACTGTCAAAGTCGGGTGATGGATGGTATGACACTGGGAAGAGGAAATGTGAGAATGAGAAAAATGGAACGGAGTCGGGAAGGAGGCGTGACAAAAAGGGAAGAAAGACAGGGCGTTTGGGAGGTAGTAAAGTGGTGGTAGGTCGATATGTATTGGATAGACACCGTATTCTTTGGCGGCTACTCCTACTTCCAAGAGAGAGGTATATGTGCAATGTTAATGGTCGACACCAGGCCCTCTTTTCCTTGCCCACCTGCTAGCGGTTGCCTCTCCAAGAGTCCAGACTCCAGAGGATCTAGTGTATCTGCTAGTGTAGTGGCTTGAAAGGACGATGTCAAAGGACCCAATGCCCCGTAGTATACACTACTGTGATCTGGCGATGCCCAATTTTTCAATGCGGACGAGATCTTCACCTGTCGTTGTGTGACGCCGAGATTCGCCTGCGTTTACTGTGCCTGGGTGTGCCTGGTTGAACCCGGTTCAATGGTCATGTCGTCCTACCTAGCAAGGAACTACCATCACCGAAACTGTTGCATTCGGCACTTTGTGTTTCCACTGCTATATTATAGAACGGCTTCTCGCCTTCGTCCATGCCCATCGAGGTGGCCAGCGGTCGGCGGCCTGGCCTGGCCTCACTCATACATACTTACATCCGTCCTGTCCTTTTCTCACCGCCGCCGCCGCCGCTGCTCAGAGGTCCCACGTCGTCCAAGTCCCTCAATAACTCCAAGCGAAACGTACTTCGATCTTGCACTCCAGTCCCTCCCTCCCAGCAATTCAATTTTGCACAGGAAAAAAAGTTCAAGAATTACCAGTCGTCCACTCAAACCAAAGCGGCAACCGAAACGACCGAATTCCCTCTCTGATTGGTTGGTACCTATGTGTCTAACATGTCTGCAAGCGCCGGGAGTTGTGAGTCTTTATGCATTTCTGGCCAATCAGAACCCTAAATTGCTAGCGTACCTGATCGTTCCAGGGGAGTATCACAGTGATGGGTTGGGAGTGGATGGTGGTCTGGGTGGGTGCGGCGCAAATGTTCCTGGGTGTGACAGGGGGGGCTCTTGGGCATGGGATGGGACAAGGGGGTTGTTTTGTGCGACGAGGCGACGACATGTGTGTGTGAATGGAGCTGGTTAATGAACACCATGTGGGTGACTGTGATGGTCACTTTCACTTTCACGTCTCCATTGCACTAGGTATTATCGATATCAGACGGACGGACGGGTCAGTCAATTTGATAGAGCCCAGGTATATAAGATGATGGTATGTTTCTGTTCTTTCCGCTCAGATGTGTATATGTGATGCCCCGCGTGGTAATAGTGATGACAGTGATGCCAATGAATGCGGCACGGATTATCACGGCCAGGAATACCGGTTGGATGTGGTTTTGAGTGCTTGCGAGGATATGGGATGTTATCTTTGCTCCATTGCTATCACTTTAATCCGTGCTTTGGCTGTATGTCTTTTTTGTTGCGGTATCATTTCCCCAGGAACGTTTCCGCACCTCGTCAGGGAGGTGATCATGTGTGCTTTACTCCGCTTTCCTCCCGCTTCGACCAAGAGGTCCATGACGGTCCCCTAACTCCTGGTCGCGGATTCAATGCATCCCCAAAAATAATCACGCCATTCGAATCTTTCATCCTGACGTTGTGCCTCAAAGACGATACCAGAATAACTGAAGCACTGATGTTGTCGACATGGGAATTCATCCAAGCAAGCGTCACTTACCGCCCACCCGGGCAGCAGCCACAAGTGTAACCGGATATGAAACCACAGCCACAGCAACTTCATTCTTATGATGCAACCCATGAACCGAGCCGTTGATATTGTCACGTCTATATAACCCTGTGAGGAGTGCGCAACGCATACGAGGGAAACTCAGATGCCGATTCAGAGTGAACTCTCAGTTCTTCCCCTGAGCTGGCCATGCCAGGCCATGATTCCTACCGGAATGGTAACAAGCTGAGCTACCTGTACTCATGAATGGCTCAATGCGTCGAAAAGCAGATAATTGGTAGGCAAGTGCTGTTGTCGATGTGCCTGAGAAGCATATGCGAATGGATGCTCGAAACTAAACTTTTGGTGTTTTTGCTTCAACGCCCGCCCTATCAACAAGTTAATAGTACATACGGACCCCCTCTGTAATCCGTGCTTTGCAGAGCATGTTGCGGATGCTCTTAATGAAGACCTTTTCCCCCATAAAAGCTTCCTCGCCTTCATCGACACAATACTTGCCATACATTAACTTTTCCCTCACACCCTCTCACTGACCCAAATGGCGCCTCTGCACCCCGCCCTAATCACTCCCGTCAACAGCCAATGCGGCTCGGCCTTTTGCGCATCATGTTCAACCGCATGATCCAAGTGCTCCAGCTCCTCATCGCGTATCCTCCTCAGCGTGTTAAGCAGATCCCTAAACTCTGCCCCAACCTCATACCCCTCAGCCTCCCACTCGTTGACTATCTCCAGCAGCCGGCGAATCTGCGCATTATAATGCCCGCCAATCTCCGTCTCCACCGCCTCGGTGCACGCCATGGCCGCCTCCTTGCCCAGCATGGCGGTGCCCCAGCCTAGACCGGTGGCCATAACCGACCAGAGCGGGTACAGCGCCGTGGGCCGCACGCGGTGCCGGTAGATCAGGTCGTTGAAGGTGCGCAGGTGCGCCGCCTCTTGGTCGTACATGTGCTTCATGAGCGGACGCAGCGAGGGGTCTCGCGTGACGAGCGGCGGGGTCTGCCCTGTGTAGATGAGGGTGGCGGCGAGCTCACCGGCTTGGTTGACGCGCAGGGCAGACGAGAGGAACTCACGCTGCTCGGCCGTGAGGGGTTTTCTACCCTTGGAACTTGTCGACGACGACTTGGAGTTTGGTGGTGGTGATGTTGGGTTGGTCTTGTTGGGAGTTGTGGAAGGGTTGTTGACATGCGAGGAGCTGGTGTCAGGCGAGGCCGGGGAGGAGAGGAAGCGCGCGGCGCATTGCCGGACTTGTCTGGTGGCCGCGAGGGCTGGACGGGTTGCTGGGCGAAGCATTATGACTGTGATTGCTCTTTTTGCTCTTCCGTGTTGAATCAAAGCGTGGCCTGATGTTGCACGGGTCGAATTTAATGTGAGAGCAGTGAGTGAGTGAGCTCTGGGGAGATGCGCCGAGGCCGAGTGAAAGACGGGACCGGACCTGAGACGGGACCGGGCTCCAGTTCTAGAAAATCGGCCCACTTCCAAATCACGGCGCGCCGGCCGGGGAAGCTCCATCGCTATGACGTTGGTCAGGCCGGGCGGCCAGGGTGCAAGACGCAGACCCACCTGAAAAGATGCCGGGCCGGCAACAGGACAGAATTTACACCTTTAGGCGGTGTGGAATTTTTGGGCGCTTTGACCACCCATTTATTCCGCCAAGCATTGTGTATGTCGGTCGCGCACGCACAGCAGTGGAGTTCCAAGTCGCGCCGCCCAGTTGCCTTGCCATCAGCCTGGGCTGGACCGCAGACCCCAATAAATGAATTCCTTCCCAATAACTGCTGGACAATAGGCGAGTTAGGTCACCCTTTTTCAAACATTCCGACTTGGACGTTTCTTTCCTGTCTCTTCCTCAGCCATTCGTCGCTGCCTTCGCCTCACTAACAACACCTGATTGAATACCGACACATCTTCTTTTTTTTCCTTGGCGCATTGTTCATTCACACTTGGGAGAACATTGGTGGTCTCAGTCATCCATCCACCAACAGCAGTAGATTCGCATCGACGAAACAGTCGACTTTCACTCGACGCATCTCGCGCATCTCGGATCTCGGTCACCATCTGCACCCGACGGCTTCCCATCGAATCCCGTTTTGCGCGCAAGCCATTGCATAGCCCTAGCATCACAGGCACATAGAACCAACCCTATCAAAGACCGACGGACACCGACAGACTAGCGACCATGTCAGATATCGACGACGAGTTGCTCGCCCTTGCTGGCGGTGATGCCTCCGACGACAGCGGAGATGAGGCTATGGACATGAGCAGGGATGATTCCCGCTCCCCGTCACCAGAGCCTTCGAGGAAGAAGGATACGTCCACGTCCGCCAGGGGACCGGCGAAGAAGTCGGTGGGCAGGAAACGTGCTAGGAGTGATGACGAGTCTGAGGACGAGGGCCAGGCGTAAGTACTTGCCTTACCCTTCACCATGCCACGAGAGTAGCCCTAAGGCTGCCTCTTTCCCTGTCTATGCGCCCCATCAACCTCAACCTACTGCTTGCCTTTATCGACCCTCGTTCTCCCGCTCTTGCCTTTTTCCTCCCTTTTCTTCGTCAACCAACCCGCCCACCATGCTGCTCTTCATTCCGTCAACCACCCCGCCTACCATATAGATACTCCTCAACATTCTCAGAATGACTATCAAGACTAAGGAATATCTTTTTGGCAGCGCGCCCGGGTCACCAGACTCCCAAGCTTCTGCCCCCATGGACGAATCAGACTCAGACTCGGATGCCTCGCCGGCGAGGCGTAGTGTTGACGATGAGGCGAACCAATACCCTGTCGACGGTCTCTTCCGCGACTACGAAGAGAAGGAGCAGATCATGAGCATGCGTGAAATCGAGAGGGAACAGATCCTGGCCGAGCGTCGAGAGGAGAACGAGCGTATCCGCCAGAACCGCATGCTTCGCCAGCTAAAGGTCAACCAAGAGAAGAAACGCAAGGCAAGCCTGGCCGAGCTCGATGATTCGTCACGCAAGACATCACGGGCCCGCACCAAGGCCGACGACAAGATGGATTCCCTCAGGCGGGCCCGGGAGGAACGCTCCAACCGTAAGGAGCAGCGGGAGCGGGAGAATGATCGTCGTAAGCGTTCGCCTTCGTACCGACGCAGCCCGGGTCGTGATGATAGTGATGTCGAGTGGGATGGCCCGAGCAAAAAGAAGCACAGGTCCCGTTCGCCAGAGAGCAGGGAGAGCCCACCTGCCGAGCTTCGAGACTTTGAGCGTGTTCGTGTTGGGCGTAGTCGCTTCGCTGAGGTTGCTTTCTATCCCGGCTTTGATGATGCTCTCTCAGGATGCTTTGTTCGCCTGAACATTGGTCCCGACCCCGATACTCGCCAGGATGTCTACCGTATGGCTCTTATTAAGGGTCAGTTTGTTCCTGTTACATTCATGTTTCACATTCATGCCACTAAAACCCAGCGTACAGGTTTCACCACCGGTAAGGCTTACGCCTTGGAAGATCATCAGGGTCACCAAATGGTCGTCGATATGTATGTCAAGGCTGCCCACGGCAAAGCCGTTCGCGAGTGGCCTTTGATCACATGTTCCGACCGAAAGTTCACAGAGGTAGGCATGCCTGTCCTTTCCTCACTTGTCATCATCGCTAATCCGACCCTCAACAGGCCGAATACAACCGTTACAAACAAGTCTGTCTTGCCGAGGGTGTCCCGTTCCCGGACAGACAAACCCTTGTCGACAAGATCGACGACATCAACCGCCTCGTCCAGCGTACTTGGACCGAGCAGGAGCTTTCAGAAAAGCTCAAGCGCCAAAATGCCCTTCAAGCCAAATTCTCCAGTGCCCAGCGCGACTATGTCAAGAAGCAACTTGACATTGCTCGCCAAGCCAACGACGAAGCCGCCATCGCCCGCTACCAGGAGCGTCTCGAGAAACTCGAGGTGCCCCGCCTTGCTTTCCGCACCTCACTCACCAAGAAAGACGGCAAAAAAGACCTGACCCAGCAGGAGAAGCTGGCGCTCAAGAACATGGAGAACCGCAAGAAAAACGCCGAAGAGGTCCGCAAGGCCCAGCTCCGTGAGCGTGCCAGGGCTCGTCAAATCGAGAAGAAGATTGAGCGCGGCGAGGCCGTGCAGGAGGACATGAGCCGCCGGCTCATCACCAGGCCCAAGTTCGTGCACGACTCGTCTGAAAAGGCCACACCTAGTCCGTCCAAGGTTGGCACGCCCGCGCCGGGTACGCCGTCGAGGGCCGAGACCAGAAACAGCAACGGGGTATTGCCGCATATTGCAAAACTGCAGGAGCAGCATAGGCAGCAACAGAAGAAGAATGGCCTGCCGGTGATTTCGGCGCCGTTGATGGATGATGAGATTATTGGCGCCATGGATCTGGGTATTGACATCGAGCTTTAGGCTTTCGGTCAAAGACCCGCTAGCGAGCCAAGTAGCTTTTGGGAAGAAGACTGATACCACCTGGGGTCTATGATCCCATACAGCTTTTGGTCATTTTGGCTGGATTCTTCACTTACCTACATTTTCTAAGGAAGAGGTCGGCCCGTGAATAGCGTATAGAAGTAACCGGAAATTAGATTGGTTACGGTAAATTCATGAATCAGCGTTTTCAGGGCACCTACTCCTTTCATGCATATGCCAACATGCGAATTCATTCTTTTACGAACCGCAAAGCCTGAAATTTTCCCGACCACAATCTGAGTCACCAGCTAGACACATGTCCACTTGCCTTTCAGAGAAGTTTAGTGCCAAAAGGCTAGGGATACTCCAGGTCCCAGGAAGAAATACAGACTCTAGTACTGGGACTGTTTGAACTTGGCATACAGAATATCGCGCTGAAAAAGGAATGTCTTGTAGACTTTGATTCTGTGTAAGTCGGGCCTTTTGCGGTAGTGTCTGGTGGCGTTGTTCTGCTGTTGTCCACAGCATGGCATGCATGTCCTGTGAAAACATTACGTGAACATCCTTATCGTCCCCTATTCTTCAAGATACTTAAAACCTGATATTCAGCAGGGAGGAATGGACATGGATGATATGATACGGTTGATTCAAAGAGGTAAGTAAATATAACCAACAAAGAAGTTTCAAAACTTAGGTATAATGCTAAAAACAAGGTCCAACCAAGACTGAAGATCAATCAAGACTAAGGAGGTAAAGGACTAAGTATACTACATGTTATGATTCAAGACATATTATGACCTTCTGTAAGCTCTTGGAAGCTAGTTCTAGATAATGGTAATAGATAGATAGGATAGGTAAGATAACGGAGAATGGTGAAGGAGGAATGATTCGAGAAAAAAACAAACAAGAGGTGCGACCGAGTGAGCCTGCCACCTAGACTAATGTAGCAGATATAATATATGTCCCCCACCAAAACCAACAACGCCTTGCCATGAATACTTGATACCACATATAACTTTGTTTTATGTATCTTCCGCCGCCCCGATTATATGTTATTGCGCAAGATAGAGAGTAAAACAAAGTTGAACAGGAACCGAATGAGACCGGTGAGGTTGAGAACAGGATCAAGGAGACCGATCGATACTTTATGCTTTGCTCGAGTCCGGCATTTATTCGCCTGCGGAAAAGCAAGGACGGTTGAGCAACACAGAGCAACAAGAAAAATATTTAGTTACTAAAAAAGGCATTGTGGTTAGCTTAAATCAAAGAACATCAGGTAGGGAGAGGCCAGAAACTTACTAAATCTGCAAGGGCGCCACTTGATCAACCTGGAACAACCAATTTCCATTATTCTCCTCCGTAACCAGCCAGTCATACGGGAACTGGACCAGCGTGCCCTGGGTCAGCCTCAGCGTCTCCTCAGCCTCCGCCGGGTTCAGCGTCTGCGCGTCGAACGGATTGTACCCGCGTTTACTACGGCTCGTGTTCGCCCTACGACGCTGCTGCCTGGTAGATGCGGTTGGCTTGACACCAGCACCATTAGTGCCCGTGGCAGATGCGGTTGCTGTGTTGTCCGAGGACACTGCGGCGGCGCTGCCGTTGGTGTGGGGGCTCGCATTGCTGTGGTCGGCCATGGTGGTGGTGGAGTTGCCGCTGGCTGAGGTTTGGGGAGGGTGAGGATCCTGGTTGTTGGAGAAGGTGGCGTGTCGCTCCTTGTTGTTATTGTTATTGGTCGTGTGGTTGGCGCTTAGGAAGATTCCAGACGCCCAGGTGTCGTTGTGTTGGTTTGAATCAGCGCTGTCCTTGGGTGTTGCTGTGGGCGGGCGTTCGCCGTTGTTCTGAGACGCCGCCAACATCGCGGCCTTCTCAGCATCGAGTGGAAAGGTCTGGGCCTTGCGGGCATGGCCCTTCTCGTCCATCGTAGTAGTTGAGCCAGTGCGTTCCCGAGCCCCCTTGTCACCACCGCCGCCGAGCTTGGAGACAGGAGTGACCAGCTTCTCCGTCAAACTCTTGGTGAGTTGAGCTGGACCCGGTGCGCTGATACCGGCACCGGCACTGGTCTGTCCATGCTCAGCAGCTACTGCGTTTTTCTCAGAGACTTCCTCGCTCGTCTTTCCACCTTCGAACTGCTTCTTGAACTCCCGCTCGTTAGCCTTGAACTCCTTGTACTCGGCCCAGTTCGTTACTGCAGAATCCGGCATGATGTGGAAGACGCGGCGGAAGATCTTGGTGTTATTCTCAGCGACGCGAGACCAAACATCGTCATAGAAGACTGGATTGAGAGGATCACGCATGCAGTCTTTGTCAATGTTGGCGAGCTCGATGTTCATGGCCATCTGGCTGTGGGACAGAGTCCCATTTGCTGTGATCTGAACAGGCGGTCCACCAATATCAGTATCGTCCACAACGGGCAGGACAGGCAACTGGTTGGCTCTGGGAAGACCAAGCTGCTCCGTAGTCCGTCTATTAAACGGCGGCATTGGCGGCATGTACTCGTTGCCGATGCTGTCAGAAGGAGAGGCAGCATCATGAGGCCGGGTGCGAAGCTCGTGGGGCTCATGCGGGCTGTCGAGAGTACCCTTGCCCTCCGCAGCGATATCGTGAACCAGCACTTCACGACCATTCACCACGACAGAGTCTCTGCCCTCATCGATGCCCTGCATTTGAGCGGCCTTCCAATGATCAGGACCCAGTCCTTCCACTTCTCTTCTGTGCCTCTCACTAGCATGCCCATGCCCATGGCCTTCTCTGCCGGCAACGGATTTGCCCTTGGAGTCCGGCCTTGGGAGTTCCTGCATCTCAACGTCATGATTGAAACTATGCGCCCTATGACGGGGGAGTTGCGGGGGCGGTGGCGTGCTGGGTGGAATATGAGACGACATATGAGATGACCTGCGTCTCCTGGACGAGCTCTCGGGGATCATGGAATCTTCTGAGTCGTCACTGAAGTCGCCATGTTCCAAGCTCGGATGCTCCATGTGATGTTCCGTGCGTTGTTCCATCTCAGCTCTTGCCTCGGCCTCATCAAGCTCTGCTTGACGTTCTTCCTCTTGAATCTCATCGGTGTCTAAGCCCAAGTGTTCCCTCATCAGTCGCAGACGCAGGGTGTGAGCAAACCGACCAACCTGGTAAGGCTTCCCACCCATGGTGGACCAGATCATGTCAGTGTCACGAACAACAGCCGCACATTCCGAATCACGATTGCCAAGCATAGACCGCTCATTGATGTTGGCTGATCCGATCAAGGCAATACGATCATCGACAATGATACATTTGGCGTGAATGTAGAGTTGTTCGGTCGTGAGGGTGTTGTTCTTAAGTTTACCCCATTGACGCAGACTGAAGAACTGGATATAGTCCTCCGGGTTGATGCCAGAAGCCTTAAGACGGCCAAAGATGGAATGTTCTCCGCGGCAGATACTGCGGTACTGACACTGCAGGATCAAACGAACACTGGTTCCATCCTGGTCATTGACCTCGTTTTGGAAACCTGGCATCAGGGGGATGATAATGACTGCGCGCCAGTCCTCGCCCTTTTCGTGCGCACGGATAGCGCGTTCAACCAGAGCATCGCCGATACGATTGACGATCTTCACGTTCAGTGTCTCTGTGCTGGTCACGAAGAACTGATTCTCCATGTAGACAAAGTGATCAGACTCCTCAATCATCTTGACATATGCCGACTGGATACTGTGCTCGGTCTCGTCGATACCGATGGACCAAGTCGATGCTGAGCGGAGCATTTGCACCTCACAGGTTCCATTCAAGCCTGCGGCCTCGAGTTCCTCTCTGCTGCAGTCAGGAGGTGGCAGCAAGAATGGTGTAGGCCTCGTTGGCTTCCGGCCACGTCTCACATAATTCCATCTCTGAACGAAGTGGCGGGTGAGATCTCTGGCTGGCTGGCCAACAACCTGCATGGCGATATCATGCCACGGCATTCTGGGAACCTTGGATCTGTCGTACATCTCTTCATATGGCTCATGGAGCCTGACAAAGTCCTGGACACGAGGATTTGAGTAGTCCTTTCCTGGGAACATTTGGCAGTGCTCTGCATCCTTGGGCAGATTATACGAGTCAGGCTCGAATCCAGTAGGCTTGTCATCGGTCACAGGATGCTGCGGTGTGTCCCAACGACCGAAGCACAGATCTATACCGCCGATGAATGCGATGTCGTGGTCAACAATAACCAGCTTTTCGTGATGAGCGAAGAAGAACTGGTTCTTTTTGAACTGGTTAGGTGACCTTTGGACAAAGATGTTCGGATGAAGGTTCAGCAGGGAAAACTTGGTGTACTCCGAGTCAATCGGAACTGCGGCCTCGACGTTTCGGTAAACAATGACGAAAATCTTGACGCCTTCCTGGGCCTTTCTCTGGAGCAGACGATCGAGACGCCATTTTTGACTAATACAAGCAGGGCGCCTCATGTAGAGTTCTGGACTCAGCCACCAGTCGTGAATATAGATAACGTCCTTGGCCATACTGATAGCTCTTGAGACGTTCCACATGTAGTCCCGACCGTCGACCAGCCATTGGGCGAATACGCCCGTACGAACAGGCGCATAACTTCCGAATCGATTCCGTTGATGCCATGGCGTACTTTTGAGCATCTCCAGAATAGAATCCTCGAACTGCTGTATGAGATGCTGGCTGGGCGAGAACAGCTTGATCTTCCTCTCCGAGGTCATGATCTTGAGAGTATGGTGGTTGGAGGACTTGGACTTCTTCTTGCCCGTGGTAAGGTCGAAATTCTCGAGGTCCTCCTCGCCTTCATTGCCGTTTGCCGCGAGGTATTTATTCTTGTCCTTCTTAGAAACAATGTTGAACTTGGGGTCCACAAGATAAACGTCGTATATGTTCATGTTTTCCGGGGATTCGACACAGACAATATAACTCTGACGAACAAGGAACCACTTCTTGCTGTGCCTAGCAATAACCTTGCCCGGCGTTAGGACCCTCCGGAAATCGAGTCCCTTGGAGGACTGGATGTGGAGGTAACATTCCTTGCCGTGATAGCTTCCCTCGGCAGCAAGGCGGACTCCAAGAGCAGAAAGTTCCAAGAATCGACAGAGGCGGTTGCTGTCTGCCCGGAACATGAGCCAACGAACCATCTCTTGCAAATACTTCTCCAGAATCCTCTGCTGCTGTTCGATGTACTTCCTCTTCTTGGCGGCGGCGTCAAGAGCCATTTGATTCAGGTCACCCTTTGAACCCATGGCCGAGTTCTTGCGACGTCCACCGAAAGCACCCATGCGAGACCTCTTTTTCCGTACCTGCGGCCTGCCATTTTCCTCAACATCAGTGCCCTCAACAGCCGTTTCCCCAGCAGTGGCCTCTCCGGCGGGATCTTCGAGTATACGAGGGGGCTCAAGTGGTTCTTGTCCCTCCTCGTCGTCCTCCAAGCCTCTTACTGCGCGCAAGTAAGGGAAAGCCGAAATAGGGAAATTTGGCTGTTTGGGTCGAACACCACACTCTGGCCGGTGTATTGTCAGCTTGTCCTTAGGGGGGTTGATCTTGTATTTGAAGTGGAGATTCATGATCTCTTTAATGTGACGTTTGACCGTCCACTTCATTTGGCTGGGGCCGCTGCCGTACTCAAGCTCAATGGTAAACAGCACATGTCTCTCGCTATCTTTGCCGGGAAGAGGCGCACTGTCCTTGATCCGGAGTCTCAGCTGTTCGAGAAGGACAGGGATTCTTTTGTTTCCATGTTCGTCGCGCTGGATCATACTGGCGAACATCAAAACAGCCGGTGTAACTGCGGTAAGCTCGGCCATGAGCTCAGCAGACTTGAAATAGTCGTATTGGTCGTCCCTTTTCTGTCGTAACAGGCGCAAAGTGCTTTTGACTTGTCGCCATTTCTGAGCACCAAAAGTTGCAGCCCTTTCCGTGCCAAAAAAGGGCCTCCTCGGAGTAGCATCACCGTCAGAAGCCCCACCGCCAAGGTTGGAGAAGCGCCGAAGATGCTGACCGATCCTACGGGGAGATTCAAGTTCGTCGCCCTCACCATCCGGCCGATTTGACATCCACAGATTCGTCCTTCTGTTGATTCGCTGTCTGGCGATCTGATCCCTGCCTTCACCCTCGGAAAGGCCTCCACGGTCTCCAATATCCGATAATGTGGAACGGCGTATAAACCCGAAGCGGGCATGTCCACCGGGTGTGGTGGGCTCTTGCTCGATTCGAGGTGTGTTTGGAGTCGAGAACGATTCGAACTTTGGTCGCCTGATCCGTCTCTTTTTCTTTTGTCGAATCTGTGACTCCCCTACTCTCTCGTCGGCAGTCTCCTCTGCGTCGGCATCTTCGTCGCTGCGGTCATCGACTGATCGGGGATGACGGTGGCGTGACACGGTTGGGGAGCTAGCTGTCGAGTTAATCTCGGGGGGGTAGCTTGGAGACTTGAAAGTCTGGGAGGTACTGGGGCCGGCGAGCTCCTTCAACTTGGTCATGAAGCTGGACCCTCGAATCCTGTTCATGGTATCTTTGTGATCCCATGAGCCATGGCGCTCGTGGTGTATGACGGGTGGGGGTTCGAGGACGACATCATTGTTGGCAAACTGTACGCTGCGCTCGGAGTAGGGTACTTCGGAGGGGCCTGTGCCAGTTGTCGGAAGGGTCGAGGGAACGGAGGAGCGATTAGTGGTTGCGTTGACATCTTGAAGCGGCAGCCAGGCGGGCGGCCCTTGGTCCGGTGCGGGAGAGACACCGTCGGGATGTGGTTGACCTCCGTTCAGGTAGTCGGAGGCGGACGGGCTGTCATTGGCTCTCGGTGTCCTGGGAGAGCTCACCTTGGTCGCAAAGTCGAATTGGTCGGAGCCGATGGGTGATGGAACGCCAAACACTTGGGCCTGGGTGATTGTCGGCAGTTCCTCAAGGGTCCCTGATTGCAGAACACTCTCTTTGCGCGGATGTGTTGGCACAGGCAGACTGGTCGAACTGGATCGGTTCGGGTCGGCCATGGCGGAATATGGGCGGTTGACGGTTGGTGGTCAGCCTACTGGGGAAATGGTGAAGTATGGCGTTGTTCTTGTTGTTGATGTTGGGAAACCCGGACGATCTCTTGAAGGAAGAAGGTGCAAGATCCTCGGTAACGAAACATGCCGTGGCTCACAAGTATTCGGCGAATTTGTTACAGTCGTGGGAAAGTGATTGAACCCTCCAGGGGCTCGAAGACGGCGGTCAACTTTTTGTTGGAGACGATGATCGGAATTGCTGAGTGGTCGGGTTGGGGCCGAACGAGCCAACGACTGGGGAGGAGAGCGGTAGGGTGGTTCCAATTGAACCAACAGGGCTGGTGAAACACAACAGATGGTGGCGTGGCTAGGTAGTAGGAAAAGGTGATTATTCCCGGGCTAAGGTGCAAGTTCGAAGATACACTCGGGGTTTTTGGGGGGGGAGGAGGTCGAAGTAGAGAAACCTTGGAAGATTGAAGAGGAGTGGAGGTGCAAACTGTAGAGGTAGGTATTACACAGCGGGCAGCATCCCCGTAAAGAGTAGGCGCAAAAAGGGGCAGGGCGGGGGGAAGAGGTCAAACTGGGAAGTTATTATTGTTATTGGCGCGCGTCTGTCAGGTAAGTTAGGTACTGTTATCCCGTCTCCGGTAACGGTAATTACCTATTCGTTGTGGCGTAACGTTGAGTTCTCTTGCAGTTATTCTCTCAGCTAGGTATGTAGGTAGGTCTTGACAGTTACCCCATTGTACGTCAATGTTGGAAAATGGAAAAACGTGCGTGTGTAGGTGTTTCAGTCAAAGTGGTAAGACGAATGATCCCGTCCCGTCACGCTGCAAGGTAGCGCAGTGCTCCGCTATGAACCAAGGTGCTGCAGCTGGCTTGGGGTTTGTCAATTTAGGTTCCATGGAGTGGGCATGCAGGCACGGTCCTCTGAATTGCAGAAGCTATACCCAACAGGGTTACCTAAGGTAGGTAGTACTTATACGTAACACCTGGATCCATCCAACGGGAGCCAGCCACTCATGAGATGGAGATGGATGTCTCTGCAAGTGCCCCTCTCCCACGCAGCAGCTGCCACTCTCAGTGTCACTGTAGCGACAGCGACAACCATAGCAGCAACAACAGTGCCGGTCGGTGATGGGCTGTTATTGCCAACTGAATGTTTGGTTGTTTTCCCGTCCAGGTGGCCCCAAGATTGGACGGTAAAGTACCTGTATCAATGAAGAGCCGTGTAAGGTAGGTAAGGTACCTCTACCACTGGGGTCTGCGGGGACTCTGGGGTTCCAGGCTCGCAGGACCCAGCGTCTGCCCCTGGTGATTTCCCTTGTACCATAGTGTACGCAGTGCTGTGTAGTGCCCGTTCACAGCTTCCATCCCGCCGTCCGTCGCGTCGACGCGGAACTTTAGCGTAGCGGTGGAGAACCCGACGTGCTTGCATGTGGGGAACTCCCGTGCTCTGCTGACGTCCTTTGTGTTGTGTTTACTGATGCTCCCTCCGCTTTTGTTTGTCCCGATTGCAACAATTTCCGCCTGGAGGTCTCGTGCCTCGTTAATGCCACCACCATGCCCAGGTACGCGTCCCCGCCCCAACGCCCAACTTACCGACCTATCACTAACAACAGAAAACAGAGAAATAATAACCATCCAGGCCGGCCAGTGCGGCAACAGCAGTGAGTGCCCAATCCAGCCTGATGAGCTAGTCGACCTTGATTCAGTCTTGCAGCTGGACGCGCAATCGCTAACACTATCAAGTCGGAAGCCAGTTCTGGCAGCAGCTGTGTCTGGAACACGGCATCAGCCAAGATGGAACCATCGAGGACTTTGCGACCGAAGGCGGCGACCGTAAAGATGTCTTCTTCTACCAGAGCGACGATACGCGATACATTCCCCGCGCCATCCTAATCGATCTCGAACCACGAGTCATCAATACCATTCAGACTGGATCCTACCGGAACATATACAACCCGGAAAACTTCTATGTGGGCAAGAGCGGTCTTGGTGCGGGCAACAACTGGGGTGATGGCTACCAGACAGGCGAGCAGGTACATGAGGAGATCATGGAGATGATTGAGCGCGAAGCCGACGGCAGTGACTCCCTCGAGGGTTTCATGATGCTACACTCCATCGCCGGTGGTACAGGATCAGGATTGGGCTCTTTCCTACTCGAGCGACTGAACGACCGTTTCCCCAAGAAGATCATCCAGACATACTCGGTTTTCCCCGACACGACCAGCGCCGGCGATGTTGTCGTGCATCCTTATAACAGTTTGCTTGCGATGAGGAGGTTAACGCAGAATGCCGACTCGGTAGTGGTGCTTGACAATGGCGCCTTGTCGCACATTGCCGCCGACAGACTACACGTACAAGAGCCCTCGTTCCAACAGACCAACCAGCTCGTATCGACCGTCATGTCCGCCAGCACCACCACCCTCCGATACCCAGGCTACATGCACAACGACCTGGTCAGCATCCTCGCGTCCTTGATCCCGACTCCTCGATGCCACTTCTTGATGACATCGTACACGCCCTTCACGGGTGACCAGGTGGAACAGGCAAAGACGGTGCGCAAGACGACGGTCCTCGACGTGATGAGACGATTGCTGCAGCCCAAGAATCGCATGGTGTCTACTGTACCCGGCAAGAAGAGCTGCTACATCTCCATCCTGAACGTCATTCAGGGCGACGTGGACCCGACGGATGTGCACAAGAGTCTGCTCCGTATTAGGGAGCGTCGGCTTGCTACATTTATTCCTTGGGGTCCCGCCAGTATTCAGGTGGCACTGACCAAGAGGAGTCCCTACGTGACTATGGCACATCGTGTCAGTGGTTTGATGTTAGCTAACCATACTAGTATTGCCACGGTACGTTGACTGTTGGTGTATTGACAAGATGGATGATTAGACTGACAATTCTTCACACAGCTTTTCAAGCGCATCGTCAGGCAGTACGATGGTATGCGGAAGCGCAACGCCTTCATGGAAGCCTACAAGAAGACGGCACCGTTCTCCGAGAATTTCAACGAGTTTGACGAAGCCAGGGAGGTCGTCATGGACCTCATTGCCGACTATGAGGCTGCCGAAGACGCCAATTATCTCAACCCAGACCTTGGCGAAAACACCGCGGCCGACACGGACAAGAGGATGGCTTGAGTCTTGAGAGGGACAGATTTGTTTTCGACCATGGGTAGGATCTTGAGAGATAGCAGGCATACCTCTTTCTTCATTAGGCTAAGGCGATATCACGACCTAATTGTTATTCGTAGGCGTTATTGGGTAGGAAGGGAAAACCAGGAGGAAGGTGTTGGCGTGCGTTTTGTATCATTTGCCATGTTGATAGATTGCAGCAGCATCTTCGATCAAGCCCCAAAATCCTGCATAACCTTTGAGAAGGAACCTTGGATTGACAAGTTTTCAACAATTGACAAGTGGCTGCGTGGTCATATAATGCGATGTATAACGTGATTTGTTTCTATCGGATGCTATTTATCTTCAAACAAAAAGTGAAATGGTCAACGAAGCTATCACAAGATCTTGGCACTGTTTAGCGCCTTCACAACCCATTGGCGACAAGGGTCATCTGCGTTTAACATAGCATGGTAGGAACGCAACGACTGAAATGCACGCATGTCCTTGTCAACCTCGGGCTGACGATGACCTCATCAAGACCGAGCAAATTGTATTATGCCTTTGCCCAACACAGATGGTTGCGAGAATTCGAGATACAAAGGTCTGAGATGACATGGTCATCCAGCGCAGAACTTGAAAGAGAGGAGTCGCTCACATGGAGTTTCCTTGTTGCTCCCACTTCCCCAGAAAGAGAAAGAAGCTGTGGCCAATGGAAAGCGAGCTTGTCTCAATGATCAAAAGCTCCAGCCTTATTCGACGCCACAAAGTGGATCACTGTGTAGAGGCGAATGTCGCGGACAACCATTAGCTAAGCCGCAGCATCACTCAGGTCGCTGTGTAACCGCAGAAGCGGGACGACGTCGATATCATTACTGCGATCTTAGGTTTGCGCATTTGCCCCGTCCGGTCTCGACCCTCTCCCCTCGCTCCTTTCCCCTAGACTTCGCTCTCATTGCGACAATCGATATATCCAACATGTTGTCTTCGGTGAGGACAGGCGCCTCAATGGCTCTTAGAGGTGGGTGAAGCTCTTGTCTCTTTTTCGACTTGAGGTGTTCATCTTCTGTACGATGCGAAAGTCGACGGCTCGCGCGCGAGTCATTAGTTCAATAACTGCCCGCTCCATCACGAATCTCCGCCCACCACGATAGGAATTCCAGCTGACGATAAACCCAACCTATCCACAGCCCGGCCGACTGTCGCTGCCCAGGTCGTTCCCTTCCGCATCGCTTCGGCTTCCATCTCCTCGTCTTCCCGCAAGGACGCCACGGGCGCCGTCGCCCCCGTTGGCGCACAGCACGGCGGCATCGCCAGGCGCGAGCGCAGAGAGGTTCCTCTTCCCAGCCAGGAGGGCACCAAGGGCGCTGTTCAATATGCTCTGTACGTTGCCTTATGAGGGCTCCACGAACTCCACACCCCTTCATGACATCCGGACAAGGATATCCCCTATCATGACTATATTTCTCCACCAGCACAACAACAACAACAACAACAACAACAACAATACAAACACCAAGACAGCAACAACCGCAACCGCAGCATTACCACTAACATGTTACAATCAATAGCACAACCCTCGACAGCATCGTCAACTGGGCCCGCCAATCCTCTCTCTGGCCCATGACCTTCGGCCTCGCCTGCTGCGCCGTCGAGATGATGCACCTCTCGACCCCGCGGTACGATCAAGATCGCCTGGGCATCATCTTCCGTGCTTCCCCGCGTCAGTCGGACGTGATGATCGTTGCCGGCACATTGACCAACAAGATGGCGCCCGCCCTGCGTCAGGTGTACGACCAGATGCCCGACCCGCGCTGGGTCGTCAGCATGGGCTCGTGCGCCAACGGCGGCGGCTACTATCATTACTCGTACAGCGTCGTGCGTGGCTGCGATCGCATTGTCCCCGTTGATGTCTACGTCCCTGGGTGCCCGCCTACGTCTGAGGCGCTCATGTATGGCATTTTCCAGCTGCAGAGGAAGATGCGGAATACAAAGATTACTCGGATGTGGTATCGCAAGTAGGTTGTTACTACTGGGGGGTATCTGCTTTGCCTGGTTATGGGGGTAACTCTTGGTTTGCAAGACGAAGAAGGAGACAGAGAGGTTATGTGAGGGGATGAAGGTGGCAAAAACCGGAAGAACAGGACGGTTAGAATGTGATGGACGGACGGAAGAGCTCGAGAACAGCGGCTCATGGGAAAGGAAATTCAGCCAGTGGAAATTAGACAAGATGTATTATGCTCAAAGTTGGCGTCTTGCTTTTTCTTCTATATCCTTCAAAAAGTTCGGCTATGAACTAGACAGGACAGAGATAGAGGAATACTCTGCTCCTCTGCATTCCAGGTTGAGATGGCTGCCCATATGGTTCCGCTCCTTGTGCCTATACCTGAACCAGGTCTGGAACCTGAACTTAAACATAAACCTGAACCGAAACCTGACTAGAACCTGGACTTGAACCTGAATCTAAACCCTGATGATCTTGAAACCAAGATCGAAGATTCACCTCTAACGTCAAGCGTCAAGACTATTCCCACGTCGGGCCCTCAACTCCATTCCGGGGTCAGCGCTAGGAGACTTCACTTTGACCTCCAGTCGTCAAACCGTTATGTCCTCCGACCGCCTAGAGGCATGCTTCCAGCCTCAGCCTAGACTCTTGAGATCTATTCCGCCTCCCGGGCTTTATCAAGCAAATAAAGACATTCAAACAAGCTTAAGTAGTGCAAAACGGCATTGAATCGCCGTAAGAATAAATCGAATACGTTACGGTCAATGCAATCACACCTTGGGTATATTATTTCTCGCACATATGCAAGCGTTGTAACCATACCTTTTGACCGGACCTAAAAAACATATTTTGAGTTAAAAAAAGAACCAATCCCACATGGAAATCTGACCGACAATGTGTTTCCATCTTGTTACAACGCATAAATACATATCACCGTTTCGTAACGGCCCTGCCTACCTAACATTGCAACAAAAGCGGTAGTGAATTGCCCATGCTCGGTTTATTCTTCCGACCATCATTCCTTCTAGTACGAATTAACCCAATTTACCAACTCGCTCACAGTATGTATATTTACGTCGACTTCATGTGCATCTTTCAATTTCCCATCATCCATTCTTCATTTCTTATTACCCACACCTGTCATACCTAGGTACCTGCCACATCTCATCATCTCTCCCTTCCTGAGCAGCAGCAACAGCAGCAGCAGCAAAGAGTCCTCTTCCTCAAGCCCTTAAGCAGCAAAACCCTGAATCTTCTTAATCCTCTGCTTGGCCTCCTCCCTCAACTCCCTTACGATATCTCCAGCCGGCTTTTGATCCTTCACCAGACCCACGGCCGTTCCTCTGTACATGGAACATAATCCAGTTAAGTTAGCCAACTTCATACAGTCCGTAGTTGTCTTATTGCAGGGTATGAGGAAAAGGGAAAAAAAAGAAAAAAAAAAAAAAAAAAAAAAAAAAAAAAAAAAAAAAAAAAAAAAAAAAAAGGACTTACGCCCAAGTAACAGTCCGCGAGTTATCCCCCGCGCTAGCAGCCTCCCTGAACTTCTTGATATTTTCTTCAAAGGGGAGACCGGCGGCGTGGTCATCGTACGAAGCACCGCGGACGGCTCGGCCGTCGTAAACGTTGTGCCAGATTTCCGTGCTGTTGATTTGGTCGTGGAAATTGGACCTGGTAAACGGTTGTTAGTGGGCTGTTGGATTACCTGATGATTTAGAGTGTAACTAACTTGACGGTGTTGAGACCACCATCGGTTGTCTCGAGAATGAGCTTCCTGCGGAATTCGGGGGTGGCAGCTTCGGTTGCTACGATGAACTGAAGGTGCTCGTGTCAGTGTTTCTTGCCAACCACATGATGATATGGGAGGGGACAACGTGAAGAACGTACTCGAGTACCCAACACAACACCCTCAGCGCCTATTAACCATTTCCGTTAGGACATCACCATCATCCATATCCTCAGAATCACCCATCCCCATCCATCTCCTTCATCCACCCCTCAACCTCAACTTCTCAAGAAAAGAAAAGAAGAAGAAAAAACTCACCAAGACCCAAAGCACTAGCAACGCCCCTCCCATCCGCCACCCCACCCGCCGCCACAACCACCACCTCCCTCCCCTTAAACTCCTTCTCAATCATATCCACCACTTCCGGCACCAGACTCACAATCCCGCTCCCCTTAGCAAGTTGATGCCCGCCCGCATCGATGCCCTGAGCAACAATCACATCCGCGCCATCTTGCACCGCCTTCCTCGCATCTTTGACCGTGCCCACCTGGAAGAACACCACGAACCCCGAAGCGTGGAAAGCCTCGATTAGTTGCTTTGCTGTCCCTTTTGCTCCCGGCTCGCTGGAGGCTTCGAAATCAGGATCGTTGGCGAACAGCCACACCGCTTGCGGGGAGTGTTCCTGTAGGATGGGGAGGACGGTGTCGATGATGTGTGGCACCGAGACAGTGTGGGTCAGGAGGAGGCCGACGCCGATGGAGGGGAGAGGTGTTAGGGGGCGGTCGGCGAGGTCGAGGGCTTTGCGCGCTAGGGTGAGTTCGTTGGAAAGTGTGGTCAGTTGGGGGGAATTGGGGCGGAAGTCGAAGCCACCTCCTACGAAGCCTGTAGTTTGGTGTAAATATGTGGGCATTTTGGGTGAAGATGGGATGAAGTGACTAGATGAAAGGGGAAAACAAGGTACGAACCAATACCTCCAGCCTTGGATACCTCGGCCGCCAGAGTACCGTTGGCGATGAGGTACATGGGGGCGCTGATGATGACGGGGTTCTTGGTGGTGGGGAACCAATAGTTGAGCTTGGTGAGGGCCGTCTGGGCGGATTCCTCCTTCTTGCGGCTGTGGCCTGGGAAATGCATGTTGGCTACTTTGTTTGTTGCTTCTGATATCAACTATGTTGAAAGTGTCTTTGGTGTTGCTGGTGAGAATGATGTAGAACAGAGCTTCAAGTGAGGAGGTGAGGTGAGGTGAGGTGAGGTGCGGGGTGACTGTAGCTGATATATGTACTCCAACTCGGCGATGAGGTCCGCGGAGGTGGTACTCACACTATACCTTAAAGTGGACAAGGGTCACTCTTATCTACGATGACGGCCGAGCGCTTTCCGTTCGGTACCTTGCTTGAAAACTTGTTATACCGAACGATTTCCTGGATGAGATGTTTGAAATGGGTCCGGATATGGGGTGAAATACCGAGGAAAAAAGTGATTCACACATGCTTGCACGATTCTTTCCCCGCAAGGCTTCTTCTCGGCCATGTTTGACAAATGAGATCCGAAGCTGTGGACAAAAGGGACCGTGAGATGCAGAGTCCTTGCATGACCCAAGTAAATATTTTGTTGATCTTCAGGATGAGACGGCAACGTCAGTCTGCGAAAGTCATGATCAGAAGTGAACGTATCGTACTACTGTCTGATTTGTATCAGAGAACCTATCCTACTAAATGATGTTGTGGGCCTGGTAGCCCTATTCCGCTGTCCTATTCAATGCTATCCTTTGAGCTATCCAAAGCTTTTGGGAAAAGAAAAGCAAAAAAAAGGTGAAACGTATGTGCAACATAAGAGCTGCTAGGTATATATCATCCTCGAAAGCTTCACAACTCCCGTATCCCTTCGGCCCTTGGCATAAGCAATACACTCTCACCTGCATAATCGTATAAGCATTGGCTGCCATCAAGGTGCCTCTCCCACCATCAAGACCAACAATATCGCATTGCCGACGCACGCCACCAAGAATGTCACCCACACCGCAATCTCTCCTACCATCGACGGTTCTTGAGACTCGTGCCTCGAATTCCACATGCACAAGGCCGCGACTGCCGTACCCAGCGAGGTAACAATGCCAACTGTCACACCAGCATCGACCTCCAATCTCATCTTATGTCGGGCCGTCATGACCAACATTGTCGCAATACCCATCAGCACAAACGTAACCAGGTAGCAGGCCCAAGTACCCCAGAACAACATTCCGTCACGATGACGTGCAATGCGCTGTTGTTCTAGGCTTCGGTAGCCGGACTCGGGAAACTCTTCAGAAGATGCATAGCCGTAAGAATCTCGTCTTTCGGCACACCCACGACCGCGGCTGAAGCTGTGCGGAGGAGAGTTTATGAAGCGACCGCTAAAGCTGTCCTCGTCGATGTCGGTATCTGAGTAGGCAACACCAGCAGGGTATGTGAAATAGCTCGGTGGCGCGATGGTAGCACCGTACCGGTCGGTCGACTGCTTTCGCGAGCATCCTAGTAGAGGCTGATTTTCTGTACCTTCGTTTGCCCGTGTGTCTGGTGTTGGCTCTTGGCTACGCCCCATCATTCTCTTCATCGGTGACGAGATCCAGTTCATCACGCTGCTTATACCAGGGAAGCTCATGTCTTCATCCGGGTTAACGTAGATGGCATATTCATCGCAACGGTCGTCGCCGGCTTCGCTGCCGTGGTCATATTCGTTCCAGTAGCCTGTTGGGGCATCTTCCTCGCAGACAAAGGTCACGCTGCGTAGGCGTCGTTGTTGTCCCGCGTGGGCCGGACGAGTGGGCGTGACGGGTTGGGTGGGCGGAGAGGAACTGCCGCTGCGACTCGAATCTCTAGGCGATGCAGCATGTATCGTCTGCAGTAGGTCGTCGTGTTGAGATTGAAGCAGAGAGAAGTCGCGTCTGGTGAAGCTCTTGGGATTCGCCAGGATGGTTTCCCTAAACCTCGAGCCGAGAGTCGCCGAGCCTGTCCATTTCCGGTACTTCTTTAGGATTTTGCGAAAGGCGACGGTTTGCGCACTAACAAAGCGCTGGAGGGCTTGGATCTCGTCACCGCATTCTAGCAATTCATCCTCGTATTTTGCGAATCGACGCTGTCGTTTGGGCGACGTGGGGGCTCTCGTAGAGGATGCGCATCGGACAATCAGGGCGTGTATTTGATTGGATAAGTGCTCTAGCGACATCGTACCCGAGAGGTTAGTGATTGTAACCGGAATCAGGGGAAAAAGTGACGAGATCGACATACGAATATGACGGCCTATCTCATCGGCCTTGCTTGATACAAACAGGTCGACTCGATCGTGCTGTCGACATAGCTCGTCAAAGAGGTCGTCCTCGAACTTTGAGAGTGCAGCGCCTTGGTGGCCTGGAATGGCGATCGCAGCGCCCTGGGATCTGGTGGTGTGCGCCTTGATGTGGTGTTTTAGCGAATTGTAGTCGATGTTATCTGTTCGGTAAGGTAACTAAAGATCAGCAGGCACTCTTTGGTAAAGTATGGTACAGATCTGGATATCAGCAAACCCGCGGGACAAGACGGGAAAAAGACATACAGATTCGCCATTGAGGGACTGACTCCCTGTCAAACCGCTCCCCGAACTTCATTCTTCGTAGAAGTATGGTGTGTAGTGGTGTGTTGTAAGAGTGGCACTTATAATGCACGTATGTATTGTGATGGAGGGCAAGGAACGTCCTTTCGGTCCACACAACGGTGTCAAATCCCGTCTTGGGAATGGTTACACCCGGCGGCGTCAATGTACGAGAGAACCGGTCTGTTGGGACGTAATGTAGTGTTTTTGTTTTGATCCAAGTCGACGCCAAATGCAATGCAAGAATTGCCAGAAATCTGCAATGACGATGCTTGGTGGAGGGAGGCAAGCGGTTATATGCACAGATAGAGAGGTACAACTGTTGGTCGAGATCCTGCAACGTCTCTAGCACTGTGGCAATAACGAAGTGTGGGATAAAAGCTGTGATCGCTGGCGGATACCGCGGGGGAATGGGGACTAGATAGCCAAAGGGTATTGCCTGTTTGAGACTGTACCTAGAGGTGTGGTAAGGGCACCGGAGGACCGTGTGGGCTTGGAGAAGTTTCAACCAAGCGATCAACACAGACACTTTCAGGTTTGTTTCGGATTGCTGGAGTCGCTTAACTTCGTGGAGATGCTCGAGTGGTCTACAGTAGAATGGCTGACCCACGGTTGACTGTTGGGGGTCGCTTAGTCTTTAGTGTGAACGTCAAAAAGAAGGGTTCAAAGAACTGGCGGGGAAACGAGACAAGAAACGAAGACGGGTGTGTCAAACTTTTTAAGTTGTGAAAAGAAAGAAAGGAAGAAACTGTGCGACGATAGGCCAATTCATACCTAAGAGCCCAGCGATTCTGAGACAAGCGGGCAAGATGAATTCGAGTCAGAACCCAGGTGAAGAGAACTTGGAAAGAGCCAAGGAATCGAAAACAGGAAGAGCCAATGCGCTAGCGCCGAGAGGAACCGCCAACGAGAGTGCCTAGATGGACCTATGGAACTGGACCCTTCCCGGTCGGACCCTCCGTGCACTGTGCAAAGCCTTGAACACCTAGTGGGTCTTTCCGCCAGCACGCAAGTCAAAGTTCAGGGGTGTCCGGTCTCTGACGGGTCTTCGGTGGAACCTCAAGGTAGGTTTCTCGTGGCCGGGGCCCGGGGCCCGGGGCTTACGACGTAGCAAAAGTGGAGGTGGTTACAACTGTAACCAACTGATTTTTGCCAGATTGTTGTTTTTCATCCTTCCGGAACCTTCCCGGCCACTTCGCAACCAACATTTCCCGCTTTCGAGGTTCATTAAGCGAGCCTGTTGCATTATCTTTCAGGAACTTACTTCCAGTCCTTGTCTTCTATATTCACCCGTCACCGTCCCGAACATGGTCTTTGATTGGTACGGTTCCTTCAAAATTCCACCCTGGTCTAGATCGGTAGATCCAACGGTCCTGTCATAATTCAGTAAACAGGCACGTGCTTGTTCGCCCGTCTTAAACGCCGGCAAAGCTTTCTTCGGGAACGGCTAGACCTCGAATCCCTCACATCCACATCCTTGACAGCTTTTTTCACTTGTTTGTTTGGGCAATGCGGCACGCGACCAGATCTGGAGACATTCGATAGCCGAACGGCATGTTACGAGCCCTGTAGTGTCACATCGTCTTGACGTCTACCGTCTGTGTTTACCTAACTTATCCGCAAGCGAGCTTTGAGGGATCGACTAGGTTAGTTCCATGTCGAGGTTGACATCAGTACTTAAAAGTTTGTTAGCGCGGTTCTTGTGACAGGGATGTGCAAAACTTAACAAGAAAACAACGGGGTAACCACATTCAAAACGGAAAACTGAAGAAGGTGTATGAGATGGAGAAAACACACTGGGTTGATACCAACTTCTTGCACGAAAATTGGTGGAATGTTGGTTGCGTTGCGAAGATACGCTGTGAAGCCCCAAGCTAACGAACTTACCAGTACTGATATCCCAACTTGGTGGCTTGAGTTGCAGGATTCCTTCCCGCTCTTCCGTGGTCCGTCCGAAAAAGAGCCGAAAGAAATGTCATACAGCTGCTGAAGCATGCAAGGCCAACAGCGCGGGGTGGGATGATAGACAGGTGCTCTTCACTCTTGACATGTCCGGTTGTGAAGACATATGCTGTGGGATACAGTTTCTGTTTCCACCCACACAGAAAGAGCCCGTCAGAAGTGAGCAACAGGCGGATACACACACACACAAAAAAAAAAAGAAAAAAAAAAAAAAGGCCCGTTCAGATTCCTCACACGGAAATCTTCTTGGTTTGATATGAACAACTGGCAACGGAAAAATGTTCCCGTCCCTCCATCTCGGCTTATCTGTCAGCTCTACTGTGTAATGTATAATCATAACAGTGCGCGACCTGCAGTCGTTACGAGTCAACCGAAGCTTCCCTCCCGACCTCCTGTACGACTTCGGGAATGTTTCCGTTGACGTCGTAGGTAGGTAACAGCGGGTGTGGTGCGGATGAAACGAGGTGCCACACAGCGTCCAGGTACAAATGCCGTGCTGAGACTGAAGGCCGCTTGACAACTTGACCGATACCTCGCCGTCCACTACAGGAATGACAGTGGTTGGTAAGATGCCTTCACGGGGAGATTCACATGTCTTTTCCGGGCGAATAGAGAAATAGGTTCCATATAGAGCACGCGAGACTCGGTCAAAAAGACCTTAATCACTGACAACATGATTACAATCACAATGATCTTCACCACAGATAAGAAGATGATGCAGTTCCGGGGCATCACCAACGGTGGCTCAGCGGGAAGCTCCCCGCGAATTGCATTTGAGGAAGGCTCTGACGGCCCAGACTCCAATACAGTACACCCAACGCTACCGTCGTATTTCGGAAGAACAAGCTTCTGACAAATATTTTCACGAGCTACTGTACCTATACAGCTGAGATGTACAGGAATGCGGCTTGTGGCGCCGGCATTTCCCACAACCCTTGTCTAGGATATTGCGGTTTCATTTCTCAACGGTGCTCCTATAACAGTGTTCCCTTACCTTTCGAGGAAAATTCCTGCTGTCCGCGCTCCAGATAATGTGAGAATGAGCCAACTGAACAAGTACTGAAAAGAGTCGGACGCCCACGTCTGTTGTAAGGTCTCCTTTCGGCCTTGAAAGGCACACGAGCAGCGTACTGTGATGCAGCTAATATGAGACGAAACTGCCGTCCTTCACTACCGAGGAGATGTCGTTGAATCAACCTGTTGTTACTTTTGTACAATGTTACGTTCTATCTTTTGAGACAACACTTCCAGTTACCACTGAAGTGAACCGGTGAAAGATGGAAGAGGCCGTGACCACAAGCTGACAAAGATTCCAGATCAGGAAGTGACGGTAAGACCCTTAAGGACGGGCTAGGTCTGTTGAAGAGGCAACTAATACCACTGGAGTTGGTGCGTGAATGATGACAAACTTGGCATCTTCAGAGTGACTGACTGGCGTATATCCAAATAGCCTTAACAACTGTGGTTTTGTTTACCTGACGTCGTCACCAATTGTAAGTGTTAAGGCATCCTCGTCTTATCGCAGTGCACCGCCCTGAAGCTTAACAGCAAGAGGAGTGGGGCCTACTTCCGTTTCCAGACAGCGTATCTACCATCTTATTGGTCAATCCAAGCCCAGCCCCATAACTTGGTGCGGGGACCTTCCACGCTTGGCCTTTGGACCTTGGAGCACCATGGCAGAAAAAATTTTGGTCCCATCAATCTCGCCGGCTGGCAAGCAGACATCGCCAGGTCGACATTTGTGTTTTAGCAACGGGCAAAGTGCAACCAACGCCCTGCGATTTCCGTTCTAACAGCCCAGTCAAGCGCAAAGGGTTATACTACATCCGATAGACACTCGGACGAACAAGGCCAGCCTCGATTGACCCTAGGTAGCCTTGGGCCCGTTCCATTTGCGACTGCATCAGTCCGACATCCCGAAAAAAAAACAAAGGAAAAAAAACAGACAATGGCCGGAGCTGGCAGCATAACCTCTTCCGTCACCTCGACATCCCAAACAATCACCCACGACCCATCCACACATAACAGCATCATGGCTGCCGCTCTCACATCGCCGACCGGCGTCAATTCCTCGACCATTAACAACCCCGTCGTCGCCTCCTTCCTCTCCGCCCTGGCCGATGAATCCAACCGTCACGTCTTCCTGCAGCCGCCCTCGACCCTGCCCGCCGGATCCCTCCTCCTCGCCAAGGAGACCCTCGACGCGCTCGCTTCCCAGGTCAGCGACCACCAGCAGGCCAAGCTAAAAGAGATCGCGGCCACCATCGGCGGCAAGAAGCGCAAGCGCGAGGCCGGCTACGACAAGAACGCCGTGCTCAAGATCCGCAAGCTGCACGTCGACGAAGGGTTCGAGACGGAGCAGATCTGGCAGCAGGCCAAGAAGATCATTGCCAGCGCCGTTAAGGAGGCTGGCGATGTGCTGAAGGAGCTGGAGGAGAATGGCATCGTGGGCACCGGCGAGGAACAAGAGAAGACGATTGCGTTTGGAGAGGATGGGTTTGAGCTTGGTTCCGACGAGGACGAGGAGGATGGTGATGACGAGTCTGGTTCTGGCTCTGAGGGAGAGGATGGTGAGGAAGGTGATGATGATGAGGAACTAGAAGGAGAAGAGGGCAGCGAGATCGACGACGATGAGGAGGTCGAGATCGATGGCGAAGAGGTCATCTTCTCGGATGAGGATGGAGAAGGAGAGTTCGACGAGGAGGGGGACGACGGAGAGGAGGAAGAGGAAGAGGATGCGCCAGAACTCGTCGAAGACCCCAACGGGCTCAACGACGGCTTCTTCTCAATAGACGACTTCAACAGGCAGACACAGTTGTGGGAGGATGCGGATGCCCGCGCGGACCCCAACGTCGATGCCGACAGCGACGACGAACAGTTAGACTGGCATGCTGATCCTTTCGCGACCAAGCCAAAGTCAAAGAAGGGCAAGACCGACAAGAAGAAGGACCAAGACAAGGACGAGAGCGATGTCGACATGGGCGACGAATCCGAAGATGACGAGGCTCTCGAGGCTGCTGCCGCTGCCCACGCTAAGAAGCTCAAGGGCAAGAAGAACGTGGAGCAGCTTGAGGACGACGGCGACGATCTCGGCCTGACAGATGGTGTTCTCGGTATGGATATGGACCTTACCGCCAACGACATCTACTACAAGGACTTCTTTGCGCCGCCCCAACAAAAGAAGAAGACCGGCAACCAGAGGAAAGGAGGCTATTTCCCCAAGGGGAAGTTGGACGTCCCTGATGAGGCCGATATGGAGAGGGCCGAGAATGATGTGCGCCGTGATCTCTTCGACGATCTCTCGGAGAACGAGGATGATGAGAATAAGCTCTCGGATCTTGACGCTGGTGACCCGAGATCTCGTCGGTCCGCCCACGAGCGCCGGCAAGCCAAGATTGCCGAGGAGATCCGCAGGCTCGAGTCCGAGCTTGTTGCCAAGCGCGCCTGGACTCTGTCTGGTGAGGCTTCCGCGCAAGCCCGTCCCATGAACTCGCTTTTGGAGGAAGATCTCGAGTTCGAGCACGTCGGCAAGCCCGTGCCCGTCATCACCGAGGAGGTGTCCGAGACGATTGAGGCCCTCATCAAGCGCCGCATCCTCGCCAATGAGTTCGACGAGGTCCTCCGGAGACGCCCCGACACGCTCGGCAACCCTAACGACGCGCGCCGCGGCCTCGTGGAGATCGATGACGCCAAGGGCAAGCAGTCTCTCGCCGAAATCTACGAGGAAGAGCACGTCAAGAAGGCCCACGGGGACGAGTACGTCAGCGCTGCGGATGAGAAGCTCACGCGCGACGAGGCGGAAATCAAGACCATGTGGAAGGACATCTGCGCCAAGCTCGACGCCCTGTCCAGCTGGCACTACAAGCCCAAGCCGGCCGCGCCTACCATCAGCGTCGTCACCGACGTCGCCACCGTCGCCATGGAGGACGCCATGCCCACCACCGCCCAGGGTGTTACCGGTGGCGAGAGCACGCTCGCACCCCAGGAGGTGTACGCCCCTGGCAAGGACAAGGACTCGGTCGAGAAGGGTGAGGTCGTGGCCAAGAGCGGTCTGCCCATCGCCAAGGAGGAGATGAGCCGCGAGGAGAAGGCTAGGAGACGCAGACGCGAGAAGGAGCGCATCCGCAAGGCGGGCGGCCTGGATGCCACCAAGAATATGAGCAAGGGTGCCCAGGAACGCAAGGATACTATGAGCCAGCTCAAGAAGGGCGGTGTCAAGGTTATCAACCGCAAGGGTGAGACGGTTGGGTTGGATGGCAAGAAGATCGCGGAGCAGAAGGGTCCTACGTCGAGTGGTGCTTTCAAGCTTTGATCGGTTTTTTTATCGACTGTAGGATGGATGGATGTAGGAAGATGATGGATGATACCCTGATGGGTTGGGTTGGGTGGTCCTGGTCAAGGAAGATATCTCTGTTTTTCTTTGTTTTTGATGGAATACATAATGGGGAGTTCAAAAATTCATGCATAGGTTTTGTTCACCATCCGGCTGACGGCCGGTAAACAATGATTAATTGATCTTGTTGTACGTGGCTGATCGTCATATACTGTGTCTAGTTCCAATCATGAAGCCACTACCTGATCTTGCCCACCTCATCAATGTTCTTCTATTTTATTTTGGCAAGGCATCTTCAAGTTACCTAGTTCTACGACTAACTTTTATTTCTCCCTGGCCCCACCGTCCAATTTCCCTCGCGGTTTTCGGTCATATCCATCATGTCTCCCTCGCCTAGTGTTCAATTGATCGAATCCCAGTCTCCAGATCACGACTGGTTATAGACTTCTTAACCACTGCCCTCGACTGGCCTGGAGCTGGAAAGTGAGAAAGTGTAGTATCGTTCTTGCTATGCTCAGGTATATTAGTAAACTTTACATCCCGTTGCTACTACTTCTCTGTTGTTCAAAAAAAAATAAAAATAAAAATAAAAAATAAAAAATCCTTGACCTTAATAATATTTAATACCGGACGGTCTATTTAAAGCCTGGTTAGCATCCTTCGGCCTTACAGCTATGTTAGTTCGGTCCGTATTATCTTGGAGTTTGTATATTACTTATGAATCCAAAGTCAACTTAAAGAATGAGAACCGGGATCAATGTGTACATGTACGAGGACATGAAGAGATGTACATGTACGAGGACATGAAGAGACAGTGTCGGAGCAGAAAGTGAAGGGACGCTGAAGTGCCCAGCCCCTACGGTCTAAAATGCCAAACAAGATGGGTATTTTGACCCTTTGTAAAGAGCTCGCCATTGACTGAAATTCCTCCTTATTTGCTCAAGGTAAATATCCTGCCAATACAGCCATGTTCGCGTTGAATTACGTCTTAACAGGTCAATATTAGCATTGAACTTTGCTCGCCTGCTCAAATCGCACAAGTCATATCATAACAAGATAGCCATCACCACGTATTGTAAAGGTTCAAGTCAAGTATTATGGGTCCCCATCCTTAGGTATCCACGCCAGCGCCAGCGCCTCTCATGGCAAACCCGAAACCTTCCAAACCTTAACGGCCCCGTCCACACCCGTACTGATTACCGTACCCTCCTCCGTCCACGCCACCCCATTCACGCCATCCTTATGGGCGTTCGGTGCGCTTGTCCTGCTCCCAGGCTTCGCCAGGCTCCAGACGCAAACATTTGTGTCCAGCCCGCCGCTGACGGCGTGTGTGCCGGCCTCGTTCCACGCAATGCTCAGCACGCGCGCTGTGTGGGCTGACCACCGGTCGGTTTCCACCTCCCATGAACCAGTCTTGTAGACAACGATCTTGCCGGTCGAGTTGCCGGCAGCCAAGAACTTGCCGTCGCGGGAGAAGGAGAGGGTCGAGATGTGGGCGGAAGAGGTGGTGAGGACGGCGACAGGCTGGGAGGAGAGGGTGCCGTCAGAGCTGGAGAGAGAGTGGATGCGGACTGTGTTGCCGTCGCCGCCGAGGGCAATCACAGAAGCGTCCGAGGGGGAGGCGGCGATGGCGGTGGGGGTGAAGGTGGTGGGCAGCTCAGAAATGAAGTCCGCGTCCTCATAGACTTGGATGCCGGTGTGGGCGGCCACGACGACGAATTTGCCGTCCTTGGTGGTGGCAACGCCCTTGGGCTGGGCAGAGAGCTTGGTGGAGGCGCCGGTGAAGGTGTTGGCGGACACATCGACGGAGCGCAGAGTGTCGTCCCAGCCGACGCTGTAGATGGTGCCGCCCGAGGCGGAGGAGGCGAACTGGGTCACTTGGTTGGAGTGCGACTGGCCGTCGACAACGGTGCCGGTACCCGCGGCGAGGTCCCAGCTGAGGACGCGGCCCTCGAAGCTGCCCGTCAAAAGAGCCTTACCGTCGGGGCTGGCGCCGAGGGCGGTGATGTTCTTGTTGTGGCCTTGGACAACGCGGATGGGCTTGGAGTTGCCGGGAACCAGGTAGTTGAGGTCGCCGTTGAGGTTGAGGCTGATGATAAGCCCGTCATTGCGGCCGTGCGGCCAGACCACGCCAACTTGCTGGTCAGGAATGCTGACGGTGCCCTCAGGGCCGAAGCGCCAGGTCTCTGTGTTCTCGCCCGACTCGGCATCCCATATGCGAACAGTCTGATCGGCGCTGGAGGTGACGAAGCGCTTCGAGTCCGAAAACCAGCTGATGCCATAAATACCGCCCGTGTGAACACCCTCGCCGATTGCCTTGGTCGGTGCGCCCGTCTTTCCATCGTAGAGCTGGATCTTCCTGTCAGTACCGACCGTGACCAAGGTTGTACCATCTGGGCTGAACGCCGTGCCGGTAACGAACCCCTTGTGCTCCGAAGCCTTGTCGGCGAACTTGAAGGGTGCGCCGTGGAGGAAACACATGGATCCATCGTCCGACACGGTAGCCGCACGCAATGGGCGCTGCTGCCTTATGCTGACGGCATTGACAACCTTGCTGTGGCCCGTAACCTCACCAACGCTGTTGCCGCTGTCCGCGGTGAAAGCATGACCAAATCGCTCGCGGCCATCGCCGACGGCAATCACGCGCTGCGAGTCGCCGTCCCAGGCAATGTCGTTGATGCGGCCCGAAATGATGGAGTATTCGCCCTTGGTGTTCTCGGCGCCAACGGCGTCCCAGACGCGCACCTTGCCGGACACATCACCCGAAGCGATCCAGAAGCCTGATGGCGAGAATCGGGCGACGGTGGTGGTGGTGGTGTGGCCAGTATACTGGAGAGACTTGGACGGCTCGTCGATAGTGCGGACGAAGATGGATTTGCCGGACTGGGGCAGTTCAAGGTTGTCTTGGTAAGCTCGAGTGTACCTTTTGGCTCGCGATGCTATTGCTGGCGGTGAAGCGACTTACAGCATAGACTATCCGCTCACCCTTGGGATCGCAAGAGAGCTGGATGGCCTGACCACGGGTGGTGGTGGGCGCGGCGGCCAAGATCTTGTCGATTTCGATGGGCATCTTGTCGTCTTTAACTCTTCCAGGTTGTTCTGGTTTATTGTTTCGTAGATCTGGGAGCTCGTCAAATAGGTGTCAGATCAGTGTCAGATGGAGCCCGTTGGAGCCTGGATGATGATGCAGTGGGACCTACATGGACAGTGGGGGTTGGGGTTGCGGGGTAGTGTAGCGCTGCCGCTAGAGCAATAGCATAACGAGCAATTATAGGGACGGCAGTGCCTACCTTAGGTGGTAGCGTTCGATCTAGAAAGAGACCCGACGGCGATCATAGCATGTCAATGAATAGTCAGTCATATGGGTACAAAACACAGCGTCTTACACGCATGTCTGCCGTCCGTAGTGTATAGTCCAGTTGACTTGTAAGTTCGGTCTTGATCTTCATGGCTTCACCAATGCAAGGTGGCATTATGCCAAGGCTAGCACCCACAAAGTCAAAAAGGGGTGTTTGTTTGTTGACAAGCGTCGCCATGGGAACACCTTGGTTAATGTGTTGTCTGGGTATTGCCCAGATGGTAGGAAGATGGCGGCATCTTTCAACATGAACAGGAGTGAAACAACCCAAGTCAAATGCCTTCAAGGACTGAGCTGCGAAGGAGGCGTGTAAAAGCTTGCCAGACCGCAAGACTCTTGATACTCAAGGCACAAAATCAACAAAAAGGGAATGTGAAGCTGACACTACATGGTCCAACTTCCCCTGTCGCAATCAAAGATTCAGGGCAAAAAGTTGAGACCCGCTCTTGATGCCTCGAGGCATGACAGCAATTGCTAAAACTTTCAAAAAAGATGTTGTGACTCGGATACCGGGAGTCGAACCCGGGGCTGTTGAGAGAGCAGTCACTCCTAAGAAGTGAGAGTCAACGATGTTACCGCTACACCATACCCGATTTGGAATGGTTCCGATGTTCGATGCTGATGATCCTACTGTATGGCTTCTGAAACCCAATGATGTTTATTTGACTGCCTCCAAACGTCCATTTTGGTCAAGCAACGCTCCTCTATATGTCGATGTGAAAATGTGTACCAGGTTTTCAAACAAGAAGAGACTCAAAGAGACGGAATAGGCCACCACTTCCGTTAAAAGAAAGCATCGGAAACATGTCGATGTGACAGCCTGTAGCTGTTGTTGGTCGTGAGGCTATGCCTAGTGATAGAAAGTTTGGGATATATGCGGTCGAGACATCTGTGTCTGTTACAAGCAGTCGTTAAGAACCATCCTCGCCGTGTATCCGAAGGAAGTCGTTGCCTCAACCCGACAACAGTTAGGTGGCACGTGCTCCTCACCGATTAGGAGCCAAAGAGGTAGGTTGCTAGGCGAGCTAGGTTATCAGGACACTATACACACGCCACCCCCTCCCAGTGACAGCCCCAGGTTTTTTGGAGGACCCCCGATTCCATTTCCCCCATCAAAGCACATGGAGAAGACGTGACGGAACAGCCGCAAAAGGCCAACCCGCTTTCTTCGCGTCGACAAGGGCCCCTGCTCTCAGTCGATTGTTCCATCGTCAGCCCCCATCCTACCGCGCAACAAACACATTCTTTGCTCGCAACAAGGTTACCAAGTTCTCCAAAAAGGCGGCGCTGTTCGTTTCAACTGAAAGTAAGTTTTAAGCTGGACTTCAAGGTTCCTGGCCGCCCCCCGTGTCCAGTCCCCTCATCCCTTGCTTCAGCTTTTCGATGGTCCACGGGAGCGGACCCCTCCCCACTTTTGTATTCCTTTTCCTCCACCATTGCATCGGTTACCAGCGACCTGACCACCTTGGCCTCGCTCCTACAGCCCGTTGCGCCAGCCTGACCCAAACCACCACTTTTCGATCTCGCCCGTTCAGGTTTCTCTCACTAACCTGTCAACTTCAGTTCCATCACACAACCCAGATCTGACCTAACTACACGCGACACAACCGCGACTACAAGCTTCACCAATCAAGCAGGTCACCACGATGTCTTCCGTGGTGCAAGAGGAGGAGAAGCTCCAGGAGGCGCCTCAGGAGCAACAGGAGCAGCAGCAGCAGCAGCAGCAGGAGCAGCAGCAGAACACGGGGGAGGATGTCAACGATGATGAGGTGCGCCAGCTTCGATCCAGACCCACTGATACGATCCGCCGTGTTCGCTTCCACGCGGAGTGCAGGCGCTAACACCAAGTAATTGTGAACAGGAGGAGATTTCGGCCATGAAGCGCCGTGTTGCCGAGATGGAAGAGGAGGCCGCCAAACTCCGCGAGATGCAAGCTACCTTGGACCAGCAGCATCACGAGCTTACCGAGAACAAGGAGGACATCGACAGCCGGAGCATCTTTGTCGGCAACGTCGACTACTCAGCTTCGCCAGAGGAGATCCAGGCGCATTTCCAGAGCTGCGGGTCTATCAACCGAGTCACCATCCTCCTTGACAAGTTTACCGGCCAACCCAAGGGGTACGCATTCTCCCTTCTTTCCAGTCAACTCTGTCAAAGTACATGAACTCACTGTGCCATGCACAACATAGGTACGCGTACGTCGAATTTACCGAGCCGAGCCTAGTCGCACAAGCGCTTGTTCTCAACGAGAGCGTCTTCAAGGGTCGTAACATCAAGGTCGTTCCCAAGCGCACGAATATTCCCGGCATGTCGCGCGGCGGTCGAGGTGGCCGAGGTTCCTTCCGTGGAGGCGGTCGCGGCGGCTATTTCGGTGGACGCGGCGGCGGTTTCCCTCCCAGGGGTGGCTACCGTGGCGGCTATCGTGGACGCGGCCGAGGAGGCTACGCTCCTTACTAGTCGTTTGGTGGTGGTATGACATACGGCACAGGATCCCGCATTGATCACGACAATCAGAGCCGTATGTGGTCCCCTTTGACATGGACAGACAACACCGGGGATTGCACTACATATAAAAGACGGGATCGATATCCTCTAAGCACCACTGTCTGGCGACCTGGCGTGCGCGTTGCGCATGATCCATGGAGGACATATTTTTCCTGCTTCTAATGGCTGTAAGATTAGGATATATCAGCAGGAATGAGAGAGGGTATCGTAGGAAGAGAAGGAGGACACTTTCTGAATGGTGGAGGAATTGGAAGGCAGGGGTTGGTTGTCTTGGCCTGGTTTTTGCACCATGGGAGCAATGGGATTTGCAAAGTTTTCATTTTGGCTGCTCGCGTATCGGCAAGGCGTCAATGGGTGGGAGGGTTAAAAAGAAGGAAAACGCCAATTCCAAATTTGCTCTTTTTGTTCTTCTTCGTTTGTTTTTTCATCATCATGTTCAATTTTTGTATTTGATATATGGCATGAGCGCCGCCTACTTACTTTTTCAGTTCGGCATTTGCTATGGCTATGCCCTTTTCGCTCCAAATAGGAATGCGCAAGGAGGAGGAATCTCAGAGGACTACCTTCTTCGGGACGGAAGAAATCATCAGCGAAGTTGCTTAATTAGGGGGCTGCCTGTTACCGCTACCCACCATCACCAAAAATGAGCTTTGGCGATTTGGAGATCACTGAAGCTACCACTTAGCTTTACCAACTAGTGCCCGTTATAGTGAACAAATGCCACTTGGAGCACACCTCCATTGTTGTCCTGGTCCTAATAAAAGGCAATTTTCATGGATCGTCAGATGCCATGTGCCGTCGCTTGTCGCGTATCTACATCCATCTCAACGTCTTCTACCGGGGTTGAGTTGAAGGGTTTGAAGATATAAAGGGCGTGCTAATGACTGCCTAAAAGATATCTGCGCAGAATATCTTTGCTCTCATGAGACCGAATATTAAACCCGAAGAATCTTGGTCATAGGACGTAGGAGCGTAGAAGAGCCACACACGGAAGCGCATTACTTTGTACAAATCGAGATTTCGAACGAATGACATCCACTATGGATATACCCTCAAGAGCTCCCCGCCGTCAAAAGTACACGAATGGAGGACTTCCTTTGAAAATTGAAAAATCCCTAGATGCAGTAACAGCGTCGGCGTTTATGTCAGTGATTATGCTATTGTTGGAAACAGCAGCGTCTCGGCCGGCGGCAACGGGGGTAACGCCGGGATGCGCCAGCGAACGCCTTTTGCACGGGCACCGTGTATCATGATCATGGTGTGTACTGTACTGTATTGTGTGGTAGATTGGACTCGGAGGTGGAAGGGTTCTGATTTATTCTTGACTGTTGTTTTCCTTTAACATCTGGTGGTAACTTGATGTTGTAGATATTCTCATGATCACTTCCGCATGGTTGGGATATTAGAATGGTTTCGAACAGGCAGCTTCTATGATATCGTGGCGCACATTGAGGAACCTCGGAAGCTTGGGGTTTGGGGGAGAACCTTCGTGGGCATTGAAGAGGTCTCTGATTACTGATCAACGTCCTGCATGTAACTGACATCCACGGCACAGAGTGTGTTTATAGCCTTGAGGGTCATTATATAATAGAAACATGCCCTGGTCTATTCAGGACTTATGTACCATGTACCAAGTGATGATGTTGCTGTGATCGAGATATCTGGAAGCTGTGCCAAGCAATGCGGCCCCTGGGACTCGAACGACCAACCGAAGAGAAGAAAGAGTCCCGCACTGTGCGCATCTTCCGCGTCAGTTTAGGTTCTCACTTCAAGTTCTTGCAGGCATCCTGCTGAGATCCTGATCTGGAATCGAAGTGGCCACTCGTTAATAAGCTAGCTAAATTACTAACTGAAATGTTAGACTTCTCACACAAAATGCTCTACATGCGCTATACATTTTGTTAACGCTTCTGAATCATACCTTAGTCTCTTCTCACACCCCGGGTCCCTTCACCAATGGCTGCTGCCTCTTCACACATCCAACCTCGACCTTGTCAATTTCTTGGCTTGGTGCAGCACTTTTGATGGCAAGACTTTTAGGTTCCTCGATTCCCTTCCCATAATATACTTTGGCTGGGCTTTGTCATCCGTCGGTTGTTGAGCCCTTCACCTAGGTCTTGATTACCCCTGCATTCGGGTTTGGTTTGTCAGATCCGAGTTTCAACTCGTGCTGTCAGTGTTGAAAGTCTTACGTAGGTCGCTGTGCTGCACTGCGTCTGGCTTTAGGCCTCCCCCCGTCTGTTGGTCCAACCGCCCACCCGCCACTTCTAGCTTCTTCACCGCGACAAAAACCACGGCAATAAAACCTCAACACCACTTGACCACCACCCTTACCTACCTACCAAACGAAACCTAGACACCCGAGTCTACCTGCTGGTTGATCCACTGAAGAGGTTACCTATCAGACCTAACCTGCCGACTTTGCCTGTACATTAGCCACAGCCGCCCAACCTTGGCTTCTCGGATTGCCTGGCCTTAGGTAGTTCCGCCTTCCGCCGCCGTGACAACCTGACAGCGTGAGATTCCCAAAGCGGGGGGGGGCCGGCACACCAAGTCACCAAGAGCAGCACAGCCTCACCACCTCCGGGCGCTCATCAGTTCCCTCTAGCTTCCATCTACCACCTACTGCCACCTACGGAATTCCATCCACCCTGCCGCATCCATTTTCGTTACCAGTGACCTGACTGCGCGTTCAGTTCCTGTCGACAACGCCAGCATCCATCCGACCGCAAAAGGTGTTGTTGGCCTTCTTGCATCAATCAATCAGCCTGCTTGCTACCATCGTCGACCCGTCCTCCTTTTATCCCCGCCCCGCCTGCATCAGCGTTGTCCTCGATCCCAAACGAGCGAGAGCGACCGACGACCCGACCCGATTTCGACCAGCACTCTGCTTGGTCTAAGAGACGAGACGAAAAACAAAAGCCCCGCGTGCGAGTTTGTTGACGCGCCTCCATCTGCGGCAATGACTAGCAGCCGGGACTCGGGGCTGCCGGCGTAAGTCCTCCCCACGACTAGAGCATCCATCTGCCCATCTTATCTGCTTCGCGTCACCCTCAGGGACACCGAATCATAAGAGAGAAAGAACAGCCAGCTAACTACTTGCACGATTACAGCCAGCCCAATCTTCGCGTAACAAGTAACCAGCCCCTGTAGCGATGAATGTGTCCGATGACAAACCGGTGTACTGACATGCGCATCCAGTCATCGCTGCCGATGGTCTATACAAGCGAGATGTCTTCAGTATGTTTCTGCCGTGGCAATTTGTCATGAACCTTCCTAGCCACTTCCGGGGAACATATGCTAACCGGATCACCATTACAGGGTTTCCCGACCCGTTCGCCGTCGCTACCATCAACGGCGAGCAGACAAAGACCACCCAGGTCTCTAAGCGTACCTTGAACCCATACTGGAATGAACATTTCGACTTGTAGGTTTGGCCCTACCTCAGACTTGACCGCTCCAGGAATGACTGCTAATACAACATAGCAAAGTAAATGAGGACAGCATCTTGGCTGTTCAAGTGTTTGACCAAAAGAAGTTCAAGAAGAAGGACCAAGGTTTCCTTGGTGTCATCAATGTCCGGATAGGGGACGTGATAGAATTGGCTGCCGATGCTGAAGGTATGGTTTTGCTGCAATTCACCAGCGTTTGCAGGTTGATAGCGCGACTTCGGACTAACATGCATCGCAACATCAGATCAGATGCTCACGCGGGACCTTAAGAAATCGACCGATAACCTTGTGGTGCACGGAAAACTCATCATTAACCTATCGACGAACCTTACAGCAACTATGAGTCGCCTTGGCCCGCCTCCATCTTCGAGCAGGCCATCACTACTTACCCCCCAAAGTTCAGTTATTTCTAACGATAGAGCGAACGAACGTCCTTCATCAGCCATGTCCGGACCTAATGGAGCCGCCAATAACCCAATGAATTTGGCAAGCCGACCCGCCAGCATGGCAGTTTCGTCGTCGTCGACAGCCCCGACTCCCGGTACAAATGGAACAGCCCCAACGAACCCATCGACCATCGTTGCAGCGCAAGCCCGGCACCACAATACGCTCAGCCCCTTCGAAGATTCAATGGGGAGATTGCCAGCTGGCTGGGAACGCCGCGAGGATCATTTGGGGAGGACATACTATGTTGATCATAATTCACGAACCACGAGCTGGAATCGGCCAACTGGCACTGGTGCGGCCGAAAATCGTACCGCTGAAGCCAATACTCAAGTCGAACGTCAACGTCACCAGAACAGAACACTTCCCGAGGACCGCACTGGCGCCAATTCCCCCACCCTACAGCAGCAGCAAGCTTCCGCCGCCGCCAATGCTGCCACTATGATGCATACGGGGGCGACAACCCCCGGGACCGGCGAGCTACCTGCCGGTTGGGAGCAGCGGTTTACCCCTGAAGGAAGGGCGTACTTCGTCGACCACAACACGCGCACTACGACCTGGGTCGACCCTCGGCGCCAGCAGTACATCCGCATGTACGGTGGGCAGAACAACACGAACGGCACCATCCAACAACAGCCGGTGTCCCAGCTCGGTCCCCTGCCTAGTGGATGGGAGATGCGGCTCACTAACACGGCTCGCGTTTACTTTGTGGATCACAATACCAAGACAACGACCTGGGATGATCCTCGTCTGCCTTCGTCCCTCGACCAGAATGTTCCTCAGTACAAGAGAGACTTCAGGAGGAAGCTCATCTATTTCCGCTCGCAGCCTGCTATGCGGATCATGTCTGGGCAATGTCACATCAAGGTCAGGAGATCGCATATTTTTGAGGATTCGTTCGCGGAAATTTCCAGGCAATCGGCGACCGACCTGAAGAAACGATTGATGATCAAGTTCGACGGCGAGGACGGTCTCGATTACGGCGGTCTGTCGCGCGAGTTCTTCTTCCTCCTTTCCCACGAGATGTTCAACCCCTTCTACTGCTTGTTTGAGTACTCGGCGCATGACAACTATACTCTCCAGATCAACCCTCACTCGGGCATCAACCCTGAGCATCTCAACTATTTTAAGTTCATCGGTCGGGTTGTGGGTCTGGCTATTTTCCACAGGCGATTCCTGGACGCCTTCTTCATTGGCGCTCTGTACAAGATGGTTCTTGGAAAGGCGGTCAGCTTGGCGGATATGGAGGGTGTGGATGCCGATTTTCATCGGTCTCTGCAGTGGATGTTGGACAACGACATTACGGATGTTCTTGATGCAACCTTTTCTACTGAAGACGAGCGGTTCGGCGTGATCACGGAGGAGGATCTCATCCCTAATGGTCGGAACATTGCAGTGACGAACGAGAACAAGAAGGAGTATGTCGATCTGATGGTGAAGTGGAGGATCGAGAAGCGCATTGAGCAACAGTTCCAGGCGTTCAAGGAGGGCTTCCATGAGCTTATCCCTCAGGATCTGATCAACGTGTTCGATGAGCGCGAGCTTGAGCTGTTGATTGGTGGTATTGCCGAGATTGATGTCGATGACTGGAAGAAGCACACGGATTACCGTGGTTATACTGAGTCGGACGAGGTTATCCAGTTCTTCTGGAAGACTGTTCGGTCGTGGGATGGCGAGCAGAAGTCGAGATTGCTCCAGTTCACGACCGGTACATCCCGTATCCCGGTCAACGGTTTCAAGGATCTCCAGGGTAGTGATGGTCCTCGCAGATTCACGATTGAGAAGGCAGGAGAGATGACGAACCTTCCCAAGGCGCATACATGGTACGAATCTCTGAATATGAAGACATGACAATGGCCCTTGGCTAACATTCCTTTTACAGCTTCAACCGCTTGGATCTGCCACCATACAAGTCTCTGGAGATGCTGCAGCAAAAGCTTACGATTGCTGTGGAGGAGACTATGGGTTTCGGCCAAGAGTAAGACGACAAAAAAAAGGGTGATAGGTTATGGGCAGGGATGAATGCGGTGAATGTGATATGGTGGCATGGCTGCGATGGCTGCATGAAGGAAAGAACGGTACTGCTACATGAGTATTGGGTGGCATGCGTCGAATTATGATAGCATCACTTTTTCTTTCTTTAACGGTTTATTTTTTAACCCCCTTTTTGTTTCTTGTTACTTTGGTGCGTAGTTTGTTGGCGCCGGAGATCACAGTATTGCTACCTCGCCCCTCCCCGGTGCACAAGAGCTGTATATAGATGGATTGTACGTTGTTATTGACCCTTCAAGTAGTGAGCTTCAGCATCCTGCTACTTGTATACGTTGTCGTTTTGTTTTTGGTGTTATTGGATTACGCAATGCCCAGGTTCGTGTGTATAACTATTGCCCGGGATAAAAGAGGAGGACGTGTGGTCTGCGTTTGCGGTTCAGGAACCAGGACTAGGAGATATGATGTAAATCTAGAGACACGATACCGATGCCCTGTATTGGATTCGTCCAATGTACGTCATATCATGTAGGGATATCGGTGCTCGCTGACTACCTAGTCAATGGCGCAGATCATCTCGGCCTATCGAAGTAGAAGTCAGTCACCCTGGTGCTTGGCTCGGTCAAGAATATCCGATGAATCGCGGGCCCGGTCCGGGCCCTTCGGGAAGACGTTGCCGCCCCGGCAGTCCGGTTAATGTTCGCCGCCGGTGTGGGGGGGTTCCTGCATTATCACACACCAAATAACCGGGAAATCTGTGTGCATGATAGTGACACCGGGGCAAATGTTGACTCTTTTACTATTTTAGTTCGAACTATTGACAAATTCACACGGCACCGTTGTTTTGACTCCCGGGTCTCATGTGAGAGGAATATCATATTTTTCATCCTTTCTTCATCCAACATCAATATCTCCCAGCTTGTCAAACTCGCTGTAAACAGACAACGCGGAGGTGGCCAAACTCACAAAGCACTGCAAGACCCGAAATCGGGAATCTGCCTCTTAACGTCACCACAAGAAGCACACCCACAAAAGAAAATATATCGCCAAATTTGCCCCCCCTCCTCCCCCCCCCCCCCAAAACACTACACTCACCCTCAACCTCGGAAGAGATAGGCAGTACAATATGGCGACACCGTCCAACTCAAACTCCCCGGGAGCCCTCTACTGGGCCCCCCGCATCTCCCTAGGCGCTCTCGCCATCGCCTTCCTCATCCACCTCAACCACCCCGCCTCGTCCTTCTCCCTTTTCAGTCCTTCCATCACCCCCAACGCCGAGTCTGTTACCACCGCAAAAACCTACTGCTACACCTCCATCCTCACCGAAGCTGGTAGTCACAAACAAGCAGATTGCTTCTCCATCTCCCCCGACGGCAAGTTCACAAAGGTGTTCAACTCGGCCGAGGACGTGTTGATTGTGGGCGATAACGACTATAAAGAGGATGGGGGAAACAATTTGGTGACGATGAGGGGACATGTCATCCCGGGCATCTGGGATGGTCATGGACATCTGATTCAGTATGGAGAGTTTTTGCATTCGGTGGATTTGTTCGGGGCGATGAGTGCGGAGGAGGTGAGGACGAGGGTGAGGGAGTATTTGAAGGACGCGGAGAAGGAGGGGGAGGGGAGTGATGTGGGGAGCAAGGAGAACTGGGCGAGAGGTGTTGGTTGGGACCAGATGGTTCTGGGAGAGATGCCTAGTGCTGTGAGTATTGGAGCCTTGTTTGTTTGGGGGGGGGAAGAAGAAGAAGAAGAAGAAGAAGGGAGATTTGCTAACACAATACTACCCAGGCGATGCTCGAGTCCGACCCAGCTTTAAAGGGAAAATTCATCATGCTTGACCGGGTCGACGTGCACTGCACCTGGGTCTCGCAAGCCATCCTGGACCTAATCCCTCCCGAGTCCCTGCCCGAGGACGTACCCGGCGGCGAGATCATCCGGGAGCCGGGCATGGGCGTCTTCTGCGACAACGCCATGGACATCGTCACCTCGCTGTGGCCCAGGCCCGACGCCGAGCGCAAGAAGACCTTCCTCAAGTCCGCCATGAAGGAGCTGCACAAGGTCGGTCTAGTCGGCATGAACGACGCTGGCGTCACACCGACCGATCTGAAAGTATTCGAGGAAGCCAGCCGCAACGAAGACTGGTGGACCCTCCGTGTCTACGCCATGATCGAGTGCGGCGAGCGCAACGTCTTCTGCCCGTTAAAGGCCGACGCCGTCAAGACCATCCACGAAGATGGCATGCTCACCATCCGCAGCGTCAAGCTTTTCGCTGACGGCGCCCTGGGATCCTGGGGCAGCGCCATGATTGACCCTTACTCGGACAAACCCTCTACGCGCGGCTCCCTGCTCGTCAACGGCTCCACGTTAGAGTCTCTCGCCCGCTCCTGGTCTAACGCAGGTTACCAAGTCAACATCCACGCCATCGGCGACCTAGCCAACCGATACGCCATCGACGCTCTCGAAGCTGCTCTCAGGGACGCTTGCCCCAAGGGCACATCGCTCAAAGACTGCCAAAACCAATCCCACCGCTTCCGCATCGAACACTCGCAAATCATCCACCCCACCGACCAAGCCCGCATCCGCGACCTGGGAATCATTCTCTCCATCCAGCCCACGCACGCCACCTCGGACATGGCCTACGCCGAGTCCCGCCTCGGGCCCAACCGCACCGCCACAGAAGCCTACCGCATGCGCAGCCTGATTCACGATCTGCAAGTCCAGCCCGTTCTGGGATCCGATTTCCCCGTCGAGCCGCCCAACCCGTTCGAGGGTATGTATGCGGCCGTGACCCGCAAGAACCCGCACACGGGCAAGAATGCCGACGGTGGGGATGAGGGTTGGTACACGGAGGAGGCGTTGAGTCTCGACGAAGCGCTGAGCGGGTTCACCAAGGGCGTTGCCGGCGGTATGTTTACTGAAGGGAAAACGGGAGTGATCAGGGAAGGAGCATTTGCGGATTGGGTGGTGCTTGATGAGCCGTTGGTGTTGGCTGCTTTGGATAACGGGGAGGGATTGAGGAAGATTAAGGTCCGGGAGACTTGGGTGGGGGGCAGGAAGGTGTATGATCGGGAGGAAGAGAAGCAAAAGAAGGCGGCGGCGGCGGGTGGGAAGGAGGGAGTTAGCGAGGATTTGTGAAGGGTTTATTAGGAAAGGGTTTTGTGAACGATTTGGGAAGGATCTTTACGTGAAGTTAGAAGGAAGGAAAGGTAACTTGAAGTAAGTTCTTATATGAACCAAAGTCGAGGTACGGATGATAGTATGACTTGACGAAACAAAATCGGATACACGACAGGATATACAAATAACGGCCATGTAGACTAGAACACGTAGAGTTTCCGTTGGCTTACAAGTGGGCATACAGTAGTTTATTAAGTCAACTACAGATGTACACGATCACATACGACCATAGATGGTAGAAAACTCGGGATCCCGTCCGCTCTCCCATAGATAAGTTACCAATCGCTTGATTAGTAGTTGGGTCGGTGACGACCAGCGAATCCCAGGTGTTGTATGTTTTTTTGGACTTTTTTATTCATTTCCTCTTATTTAATCCTTCCTCCCGTTCACTATAGAATTGGTGCTGCTTCATTACGGTTCAACGTTCTTCCTGTCACCGATTGATGTCACTCAGTGGGTAGGTCTTAAGAATTTTTGTTGTCCATGTGCCATAATATTTGTTAGACAACGGGACGGATATGCGACGATGTTGCTCGTCGACAACGACGTAATGGGCGTCGACAATGGATGAATGGATGGTTATGGCCTTGACACACATACTGCTTGGTATCATGATATGTACCACGCATAATATGTACCAGCGCAATAAAGAAAGGACCCCCCCTAAATGACCCACGGTGTTCAAGAGAATGAAAAATGAAGCACACAAGGTCCTAGCAAGTAGAATAAGACAATGAAAAGAAAACAACGCCGGCCCATATGTTATGGGAACCAAACCCAATTTCGGCTTTCCCAATTCCGTTATCCTAGAGATATTTCCCAATCATGAGTCAAAAACCAAAAACTTTTATGCACCTTTGCTCCCTACAGGTTGTGGATAGACCGATTTGCACTCTTCTTCTTCCCCCAGTTGCACCCTTGAGGTTTCTTCTGTCTCTCTCTGTCTGCAGGTCTTGCACTTTCGAACGCTCCTCACTCCCACCCCAAATTATATCCAACAAACGGAAAGGAAAAAGTGCAAACAAGAGTCCCTCAGGTACCCGGAATACCTATCCAACTGCACCATGTACACATGACCACACATTATATATCCATCCCATCTCTCTGTGAACGTCTTTATTTTTTGTTTGTTTGTGGCAGCAAAATCTGTTTTTCGATCATACAGCCAGTTGATTATGATTGCGGTAGTAACACGGGAGAAACTGCATCATCGGGTTAGTTTCGTGCACCAGACTCGAGGGAAGGGAAGTCAAGATTGGTAGTGGGGCTTCAAGAAGGCAAGTGGGTCGATGGAGGATCTAAGGAATTCGGAGGGAAGGAGCGCAGGGGAAAGATATGAAGGGAAAGAGCAAACGGGGGAAAAAGAAGTGAACAAAGAAAATGACCGGGCCGATATGGAAAGAAGGGAATGAGCTGGGAGAGAAAGAACAAGGGAGAAGTGTGTGACAAGACAAAAAAAGGAAAAGAAAAGGGAGAAAAAAGACGAAAAGCCCGAAACAACTTACATTGATCATTATAATCATGGGTATATCAAACACGTCCCGCTTGATAGTCCACGTATAGCTGCACTCTAGCTTACCATCTCGTTCCAGTTTTGAGATGCCGTGTTCTCCGTCGATCTTGGCGACCCTGTTGCTCAAAATACTATTGCTGGCAACAGTCGCGCCCGTCAATCGTTCTCTCTCGGTCTTTCCAGCTGGGCTGCCCTCTGGTCCTCCGTTGACGACGGTGCCGTTGCTGCTACCGCTACCTCCCGCAGTTGTGGGGACAGAAGTAGCAGCCGCGGTGGCGGCGTCCATATTCTCTTGCGTGCGGTACTTGAGAAGTCGACATTTTCTCACCACAGTACCTCGACTGTGTGTAAACGCTAGTTGGGCGTAATCTTCGTAAAATTGCGTTACGCTCGCTTCATCCATGAGCTCCGCAAGGAACACGGGCTGTGGCTGTTCTTTCTGTTGCTGTGATTGCTGTTGCTGACCGTCGGCGTTAGGACCCTGTTCTGGATTCAACGGTTTTAGCCTGGGTGTTGTCCCCACAATGCCTCCTCTGCCTCCCTTGCTGCTAACGGATAGGATGTCAGAGTTAATGCCACCCAGATTCGCATTGAGATTTAGGGTCTTCCCCAGAAGCACCTCCTTTGTCCACCCTGTTAGTGCGGTGAACTCTTTGTTGACAGCCGCTATTTCGCCGGTTCGACGGCAAGCGATGGCCGGGCTAGGCGATTGGTGCATGAATTCTTCATGCTCGAAAAGGGCACGCTGGAAGCTTTTCTCCATGAAGATGAGGTCGGCCCTGTTGAGCGTTTTCATACATGACATGAAAGACGGGCGAATGCTGGCTAGTGACCTTACGATGCTGATCGTGTTCGCGCCCGAAAATCGGTTCTGAAGTAGACTGATGAGCTTGTGGAAACTAGCCACATATTGGAATGGCTCCTTGACTGCCTCATAGATAGATGATGGATCTCGCTGCCTCTTACCCAGAACTGACTGTGGCCCGAGCTTCCCCAAGGCCGGCGTCTTTGGTTTCTGCGCCCGTGACTGCTGGGAGCCCGGTTGGTTCCCTCCAGCACCAGGAACCCCGATGTAGTTGGTAGTGGGAGACTCGAAACCAAATCCTGTCGGTTGCGGACTGTTGTTCTCAGTACTAGGGCTTTGCAGACTCGTGGGACCAGCCGGGATAGCATAGGCATGCGGTAGACCATGTTGCAGGTTTCCTTGGGAGTACAGGCCATTGGAAGGGGCATCCAGAGTCAGGAAGTCGCTTATCAACCCGGCGTTGTCATAAACCTTTTCGAACTGATTCAGACCGTTTCCAAACACTCCAGAGGGGTTGAATCCGACATCACCAGTGCCCTGTTGCGATATGGACGGATCCCGTGGAGGAGTCTCAGCAGCGCCCGAGGACATGTGGCCCAGCATACTAAACTCCATGGCGCCGTACTGGCTGCCGAAGTTAAGTCCCTCCAAATTGAAGTTGAAAATGGCAGGATTACTGGGGTCAAACAGGGCTGGAGGGAAGCTGTTCATAGGGCTGGAAACCGAGTTGACCCCAATGGAGCCGAGCTGTGGGTTGCCAGAGGCCTGGAAGGTTGGCGATACAGGAGATTGCTGGGGAAAGGGCAAGCTCTCCGGTATTGATCCCAGTTGTGTTGCTGCCGACGAGAAGACCGGATACTGGGTCGACTGCGAGTAAAAGGTACCAACAGAAGATCCAGCATCCGACCCAGCGTTGGGCGTATGCCGATGGCCATTTCGGACGGAAACAGCGGCAGCAGGATTGTAGTTGGGTCCTAGTACGGGACGTAAGGCTTCCGGGGGAGCATCATGGAGATACTTTGCCTTTTTTCGGACACCGTCCTGGCAAGCTTCAGCCAATCCACGTTTGATGCATCGGTGGCATGGTCGCTCATCACCTAAAGTAAAATCAGCATCAGGGAAAGAATTCCGGTTTTGTTGTGATAGAGAGGGGGGCAGAATATGGACGTGGTCGCAGTGATTTCCGTCGCGGTGCTCGTTTAAGTTAAGAAATGCTAATTTGGGGAGACAGTGGACTATGGTGAGCAGGATAAAACTTACCACAGGTCAAATGGGCTCTCTGACACGCATAGCAGGCTCTCCGGGCTTTTTTCCTCCTGGGCCGCAGGGGATCCTTGGGGTCGAACTTCTTCTTCTGGTCACCGTTGGTCTCGACACCTTCGGAAGCAGCGGATCGTTCGGCCATCTTTTCGTCGTCGTCCTTGATAGTAGCCTCGGTTTCGTCGTACTCGTTGTCGCTCTCAGACACAGCACCCGAGACCTCTGCCTCGGCGGGTCCAACGTCGTCCGGCATCGTGCCTTAGCTCTATATATACAGACAGGGTCTTGGAGCCAGGACAGAGAGTGGTGGCAGTGGAATGCAGAATGTGATAGGAGACCCCTAAACCAGCCAACTAGGTTGTGAGACGAAACAGGGCAGGCAGATAATCTGGCAGGCAAGGAAGGAGAAGCTCTGAAGCAGGTAGGGACCAGGCTAGCAGAGGCGTATCAAGTCCGATATGGGGGCCAGAGGGTGGGGACAAGCTTCAAAGACCCAAAGCCCTCCTGCAGCAATCCCACGGCGGTGGCACCTTCACTGGGGGGTTGATTGGCGCAGTCTGGGGCGCTTGGTTTACCAGGATGGAGCGCCTGACGAGCTGATGATCTGGCGGGAGGTGATGTACGTGTGGCGAAATCAATGGCGCCTCTAATTAAAGCAAGGTAGTAGTGAAGATGGTGGTGAGCGGCAGTGGTGGACGGGGGCGGGGCGGGGGGATGGTGAAGCACAATACGTGAGAGATATGGCATCCAAGGCTCTGGGCTTGTCTGATACTGTGCCGGGGCTGTGGGCTTCCGCAATATAGTCTGGGACGTGTTGACGATGGTCTCGTCGACAAATGGCTGCCCTCCAGCTGACGAGGCCTGGTACACAATGACCAGCACGTCGTCTCGTATTCTCAGTGGACTTGCTGTCCGCTCGAGCAGGACGGCCAATGGGCTCTGAGCCGGCTCTACAGAGGCGTTTCTCTGTGCAACGGGCTGGGCAAGTTGGCCAAGTACCTCGTGGACTATACACGGTGGAGTGTCTCGCAGGAGTATCTCCTGCTTCCTCCCCACACTAGTCCCCTCTCGTCCTCCTGGTGGCAGTCACGCGGCAGCGGATAAAGCACTCTTCCTTCTGACGGGGCGGTTGTGGTCCCCTTGGAGGTTGAGGAGCAGAAGTTGCTATGGCGATGGTAAGACAAGGGCAGTCGACTGTAACCCACTGCAGCTACCCGTTCTTTTATGCTTGTATGCACTTGGCACCGCCTAACAGCAGCCCTCTCGATGACGGTTCGAGAGAGGGAAGATGCGTGTAAGTGGTAGTCCGACCAAGGGAAGACGGGCCTCGACGTGAATCGGGGCTGACTTAGAACTGCTTCCAGGGCCCTCCAGACTCCAACGTGGTGGCGTATAAGCGGCTGTACGTGGGTGTATAGTATGTACTTGGTATGTGTGTTATGTCGGTAGTTCCCAGGGCAAGATGTAGGGTGTCGGCTCCAAAGCTCCTGGCTGTCCGTGTCTTGTCCGTTTCTCTTATGGATTCGCACTTTGTAAACCAAATCCAACCTAGCCCCAACAGTTACAGAGTCGACACCGGTACGGTGATGTGGCGCGTCTAGTGTCTCGATATCCACCTGGTAACAAACTATTGCGCGTGGCACTCCCGTGTACGTACACCTCGTGGTTGACCGTGAGCGGACTGTTGACGGCTTGGATTCCAATGCTAGAAGTCGAGCGAGCAGCTTGGGAAGGTGTGAGAAGCTGTGCGCTAGACTAGGGATTGGTGGTGTGGTATGGGCGGGCGGTAAAAAAAGGAAGTAAGCTTTCGAACGGGCGACGAGTGGTGTTGTTTACGGCGGGAGGGGCGGGCAAAGAGACGGCGACGGAAACAACAACGGCTCCGGCGACGAGTGTGGTGTCGAGGATGGCTCGGTGTGGAGGGGTGGCTTTGATGTCTCTGGCGCCAATGACAGGACAAATGGCGGCTAGTCTCAGTTGTCGTTGTCGAACAAGGAATATGCGTCTGTCTCGAAGATACTAGAGGTAAACGTAGTAGTCGTAGTGGTGGTGGTGGTGGTGTTGTGCCGGTGTCATTCCCGAGACTATGTTTTGACATGGCACTGGGGGGTGTGGTTTGTGGCGTTGCGGTTGTCTGGGAAGTGAGGTCGAGGATGGTAGGTATTCATTCGGTTGAAGATCCAATGAGGTGCACCGAGTTTTGCAGCACGACGACGACGATGACCGTGACTGCGATTGCGACTTGCGACGGACAAGGGGGCCGGGGCAGCCTTGAAGGAGGGGCGCAGTCACACTGTCAGGCCCTCTGCCGGTGTTCTTCCCTTGTTGCTCCCGCGCAGTTACTGCTGCGGGGTTTTTGCTGGGCAAACTGAAGGAGCGAAACCGAGGCCCTGTCTTGTGCCGCCAACGAGTGTGGACGGAGCAAGGGGAAGAAGGGGCGATCAGCAATCGGAGTTGCAACTCACACTGCAAATGTTTGAATTGGCGGGCAGGAATGCGGGCAACGGGAGATGTGGAAGTCAGTGTCACAAGAATGAGTGGAAGTTGCTCGCGTGCGAGTGTCGGTTGGGCTCGGTACATCCAAACGGCTGGGTTTGTACCAGTACTTGCCGCGACGGGACAATGCTCTCTCCCATCCGGGTACTCGGTACTCGAAACAATACCCGACCTGAGTCATTCACACTTTCTTCACCATTTGCATGTCGATGTCACTTGCCAGTTCAGCCTAGGGGGCGGTTGGTCTGTGCTTTTACAAATCAACCGAAGTCGTCTGGTCGTCAAGGTTCCTCAAGTTCATTCTGTGCCATCTCCAAGGCCCACAGTGACAGTCTCCTGGTCCTACTGTCCCCCTGGCCCATGCTGCCTGCCTGCATTGATTACATACCTAGCGATCCGCCGGCCGCTCTTGCTCCAGGCACCGTCACTTTTCGGATTTGGCAACCCAGATCTCTCACAAGAGTGGAAGGTGCAAATCTCAGACAGCATCCGTGGACCGTGAACTGTGGTGCCCTGTACTTGCACTTTTCTCGGTTTCTGTTGATACCCGTAACTTCCCTTCTTGTCCAGACGCCAGTCGACCTTCCTTGGGTCCATTGGCTTGGCTTTCCTCTTCTCACTTAATTTTTTTCATTTTTTATTTTTATTTTTTTTCCCCCAGGCATTCCTGATGATGACGCTGCCAATGTTGTAATGTCACTCACCAAAGGAGCAAGCGCGGGGCGCAATGTGGAATCCATCTTTTATTTCCTGGTCCCCTCCTCCCGTCTCCCGAATCCCGACATCCGGAACGTCTGTTATTCGCTCCCTGGCCCATCCTGTCCAGCGCTTGGCCAAAAAGGTTTCCGTTATCTTATCGGACATTGAAGTTCCCGTCTCCAACCTTCCCGTCGTCTTTCCTTCGATTCCATTTCTTAAACAAGGAACACAAACTGAATCTGACCGAAAAAAAAAAAAGAAAAAAAAAACCATCACAGCGCAACGGTGAACGGAGCATCGCCCCAATCTGGTCAACCTTGAACCTGGCTTCTAGCTCGATAACCCCCCCTTGGAATTGTTCGAGATCTGTTTATTCTCCTTGAGGCTATCGATACCGCAATGTCGACAACGGCCACGATGGTGGTTGGCGGCGCATCTTGTTAGTGACAGGACGGAAGGACGGGATGCAGACATGGGCCGTCTTGTGGGCAGATGCTTCGGTCGGGCCAGGACGGGAACGGCCAGGGCCCTAAGGGGCGGCGATTGACGAACCACGATTGTCCATGGCCATGTGGCGCCCCGAGATCAGCTGGCATGATCCGCCTTGATCGGCTCTAGGATTCATCAGACTCCATGCATGGTCAGGAACAAGCAACGAAACCTTCAACAGCGGTCCTCCCAATTATACACCTACCTGGCCCTTGGCACCCACTCACGTCAGTCTAGACAATGTCATTGACGCTGAACGTACAACACTCGGTGCCAACATTCGTTGCTCGATCCTACACAGTACGCAACCACCCAGACCACACGCGCATGCCTATGCGGTCTATACGACCTGAAAACCAAAAGTGCGTTTTGGAAAACACCATCGCCATCGCCACACACCTTCACCGACCCTCGGACACCTACACACAGCACCGGTATACGGGATGTCTGCACCAAACAATCCCCTCTCTACAGTCTGCGCATGCCTCTACCTTACAGTACACTGCTTGATAACACCAGGCTTGAAGTCCGGAGCGTTACGAATCATACATTGTTACAAGCACGGCATCTCGCGTCATCATATGGTACAACTGCCACTTCCAACATAGTCTTATCAATCCCTCCACTTGCCTCAGACCTTCTTTACCTCACCGATTCTATCTCGCCTTGCTCAGCATGGTCTGGAAGACATCTCCATGGGTCAACCTTAGCAGTCCGCCAAACCTGAGACGCGCCATTCAGCAGTGTTCCAGCGGCTCGCGCGGATTGCGTCAACTCGTTCTACCGGACTGTTCCTTGTCCGGTGGACTTTGCGGTGTCCGAGGCAATATCTTGACTTTTATCCACAATCAGCCTAGCCGTGGCGCCTGTTGTGCGGTCCAAAATGGCTGATCGGTGTGGAGGTTGGTTGGAACGGAGGTCCACCGTGCCCCCTCTCGTCTTCCTACATGCCTAGGGTAGGTAACCCGCCTGGTGTTGCTTCTGTTCTTCACGCCGCTATAGCAACACCATCCAAGTATTTACCTGCTGCATACACACCAACCGCTTGTCCTTGGTCTAGCAGGCATCCTGTCGTCTTCCGTACACGCACCACATGAGTCTTGAGATGACAGGGCTGTAGCCACCACGACTGGTTGACGGATGCTTGCTCACCCCTTGAGATTTTATGCAATGGGAACCCTTGATGAGACGAACTAAAACCGCCATGTTACACTATTCACATTTCGTCTTGCTCATGGCGGACTCCCATTTGCATTGACTAGCCAGTGACAACCTCCGGTTCACAACACAACTGCTAGTTTCCACACTCGAGCGTGACGACAACCGCCTGGACAGGCCATCACCGCCGTCGTCACTACAGGGCGAACAAGACCAATGACAGGACAGCAAAGGACATGTGTTGCCGAGACACAAGCCTAGGGTACAGTCACTATACCAAGTACGTCGATCTATTAGGAAGGAGCTCGAAAGTTACCATTGCTTATGGGCATCATAATGGCACTACACACGGGTTTCCGGACCGCAAGTCAAAAAAGGTCACATCCTGATCAATTCAGCCTCTCGTCAAAGACTATTCCGGTTCTCCTCGAGATGGGACATTACCATTGCCTTGACGGGGGTTGGTCACGTTGTTGAAGGATGCATCGGCGGATGAAAACGCCCGGCATATCTACTGCCCGAAGCATCCTCCTGCAGATCGTACAGAGCGCCTACGAGCATAGCTTCAAGCCCCCATCACGGCAATCGCCGTCTACGGCCTGCACTCAAGTATCTTCAACTGACTCTGTGGGCATGCGGGCCGTAAGGGGTACCTACATGACCACCTTCACCGTCCATTACAGACCGATGTTGGGCATCAATGCAACCACAGATCTTCGGCGTCGGTCCCGGTCTCCTCAGCCGGTGCCATGGTGAAGCCGCCGTACACCTTGGTCATTCTCTGGCGAGTCTATTGTCAGAATATGCCGAGTGGCTACAATACTACACTTCATACTTACCACAAACAGACACGTATTCTGTAGGTCATGGACTGTGGTAGTGAAACATGTTCCCCCATGTTTACAATAAAAGCAAGGTAGGAAGACGATCATTACGCATTCACAGATATCAGATCATGATCCCACCCTCCTTCTTCCAAGTGGAAAGATGGTCTGTCTGCTGGTTGGGAGCGGACATCGAAACATGATCTGGCCGTGGCCGAACTTGCCTCGTTGCAATTCTACCATGATGTAGTTGAGTCATTGACAACACTCTGAATGGGCCATGGCACGCAGCATGCGAATTTCCCAGGCAACACCCCTGATCCATTATCGGTTTTTGCTTTTCTATCGTCTTTGCCATTATAGCTTGGCATCAATTTACTGTCTATCTCGTAACCATTCCTATGTCCATGTCTCAGACGGCATGCAGATTATGCTTGTAATCTGCTTTGCTGCGCGTTGTTGTGGTGCTCTAATTGCCAACCAGTTGCTGCCTCAGACAGCGACACATGGCACTCCTTGCTTATTTCCTTCTATTTGTTGCAATTATAACCTGTCTTAGTGCGGGAGGGACGGGAGATCCCATATGTCGGTCAATGGTGTCTCTGAAGAGAGAAGAAAAAGAAGAAAGATTTCCGGTGATAGTTTATCCAGCCACTCGCAACTCTCAAAGCCTATGCGTATTTCTCCCCACGCATCTTAGGAGCGGGCTGCAAATCTGCTTCTGGCCCGTATCCTCTTTCCGAACACAAAGAAAATGTACGGGAAAGGCATCATCCCCAGGGTGATGAAGGCGATGAGGGCCGTGGCCCACTGGAAGCCAAGCTTCTCGTACATTTGGATTCCAAACAATGGGAAGGCAGCTGTATTCAGGTGTCAAAAAGTCAGCATAAAAGCCCATGTCGAGAAACAAAGCATCAGACACAAGGTGTCATGGCGGTTTGAACCCGGTTAAACCCAGCTGAAAGGAAGAGCGGCAGATGCATGTCCTGGACGCTGCTGGGCCGGTGTCACCAAGACACACACCGACACCCCCAACGCTGCATAAACGACACATAGGCCGGGGTCTATGTTAACTTGAGACTTACCTGCAAAAGAGCATCGCACAAGAGCATTTGCGGCTAAGGCACTCGCTGCGTATCGCGGGTATGCGTCAACCTGTATACGAAACGCCTTCTTGTCAGCACTGCTACTTTGCCCAATCTTTGCTTTCGCTTTCTGCCCAATCCGATGCCTTCAATGACACTCCATATCTCTGCCTGTATGGTGTGCGTACACGGCAGGATAGTTGTCGTTTTGTACTCCCCACCTCTTCTTTTTATTCTCCCTCTTGTGACGGACACCCACACAACCCTTCTTCACCTTGGCCATTCAAGTGAGCAAGGAGAGGTCAGGTATGAGGTCACGGGAAGGGAAAGTCAAAAAGGAGGCAAAATATCAACCCCATCCAGTAACGATCACAACATCATGTTTTTGACATGATATGACATGACATGGCATGATGGGTGATGCTGGCATTCTTCCCCATTTTGATCCCCCCACACAAGAGGTGTTTCTTTTGTTCGGGGCTGTTTTTGAGGTTGGAAAGGGGAACCTAGCCGCACTTACCAAGAACGTGAAGATGCCGGTGAAGGCGAACGACATGCTATATGCAAGACAAGTCAGGACCGGTTAGCGACATTATGGAACCTTGCAGACGCGAGATTAACAACAACCGGGGGCGGGAGGGAAAAAGAAAAGAGCAAGTGGAAAATGGGGAAAAAGGAGAGAGGTAGAGCGTGCAAGCCTTAAACCAGCCATTTGCCCTTCTCAGCATTAACTTTGACCAAGCCCATGACTAAGGCTTTGGGCCTCGGAGACAGGCGGGACAGAGAGTCGGGGGGAGAAAACCAGAACACAAAATACAGAGTCCGAGAGGTTCTCGGTAGGTTTCTGCGGCAATCGGCCTGGTAGCAGGATTACTACGCCGTCCACGTACTCCCCAACCACTTCTATCCCAGACCATGACCAGGCTTAGTCAGTGAAACTGGGGAAAGGAGGCTGAGGGTGGGTGGGTGTCAGTTGACGCACCATCCTACGCGCCATGTCTCTCAGTGTTGTCCCCACACCCTTCTTTGTCTTCCTCTCTCTCCACTGTCTCTCTTTCAAACACGCAAGCAGGCGGAATATTGGCCTTTCGAGCAGAGCCCATGAGGCCAACTCCCCTTTCATTGCACCTAAAGCCCTTTTGATCATGAATTTTCCCGCGGCAAGAGCAACGTTGATGGATGACGAGATAAACCAAGCAACGCACAGCAGAAAGGGAAACACAAGGCAAGTACTTACCCCAGACCAAAGATCGACGACCCAATGATAGGTACGATCCAATGCACCCATGGGTACGTGCTAAACCCGAACATGAACAGACCGCCCGTGATGAGCGGGGCGCCCACAATCACGGGCGGCAGCTGGTCCTCGGGCTCGCCCTTCATGATGCCCGTCTTCTTGAATCGCTTCTCGGCCAGCCCATTTCTAACGCGTGTCCAGAGGGGAGTGATGGAGCAGCCCAGGACCATGGACACGCCGAGGCCCATGAAGGTGAGTCCGACCTGCCAGAGATTGAAGCCGTAATTGGTGCGAAACACGAGGGGGAAGGCACCGAAGAACAGATACAAAACGCCCAGGAGGACAGCCGTGTAGATGTCTAGGATGAGACACATGGGCTCAAGCAGGAGGAGCTGAAACGGTCGCAGGAGGGAGTTGCCAACGGTGGAGGCGACGGACTTGGTGGTGCGCTCGATGGGGGCGTGCCAGCGGTTGTCGCCGGTAGTCTTTCGGAGATTGGCGGCCTTGCGCTTTAGGAGGACGGGATCTGTGTGGAGAAAAAAGGGGGTGGTGAGTAAGAATGTAAGTCAGGGGGTTTGTTTACTTTTTCCTTCTTTCAGTTTCCTCGTTTTGACTCCTCCTTTTCTAGGGCCCCCGGCGGTCTCTTATTTCTTGCTTCATCATGTGAAGCTTTCTTTCCACCTCAACCGCAGAGCCAGGATTTCGCGTCTGACCTTGCTTTTCTGTGGCCCCAGAGATTTCACGATGTGATTCAAAAGGAATGGGGAAAGACCTACGATAAGTTTCCGGCACTAAAACCACCACGCAAACCAGCAACACTCCAGCGCAAATAATCAAAAAGTAATGCGTCCACCTCCAGCTGGTGAAAGTGTTGATCAATCCTCCTACCAGCGGCCCCGTTGACGGTCCAATAAACGGCGACAACGCAAAGATGGCCATGGGCAACTGGAACTTATCCCTGGTGAATAAATCGCCCACCGTGCCGCCAGAGACACTCAAAAAGGCACTGCCCGCCAGACCCTGGAAAAACCTCGCAATAACCATGGTCTGAATGTTCTTGGCCACCGCACTAGGGATCAACCAGATCAAAAACACGGCAAACGAGCAAATGTAGATGGGCCTCCTCCCATAAAACTCGGCCAGCGGCGACCAGAACGGACCCAGAGCGATACCCAGCACGAAGAACGAGAGGCCAAGCGTCGCTACTATGCGACTGCAGTGGAACTCGGCGTTCATCTGCGTGTACGTGGCCGTATAGATGGCTGAGGCGTGCGTCACGGCGAAAGAGCCGGCACTCAACACCGCGATGATGATCCACTTCCGCCAGGTTGCCAAGCTCCGCGGGTTCAGAGGGTCCGAGTCACCTCCTTCCCAGCTGACCTCAAAGCGCTTCTCCTCGTCGACCGTCTCGCCGGCGCCTTCGCGGGCCGCCGCTTCTTCATCCGCATCGTTCTCCTTCTCGGCTTCGTCTTCTAGGTCGTCTACCCCGAAACCGTTGTTGGAGCGCGAGCGCGAGATGTGGCTGAGGGTGGCACTGTTGTGACTTTGCCGGCTCATGGGTCGGGGTTGATGCGGCTGCGATTGGGAACGGGTTGATATGGGCGCGAAACCGATGTCGTCATCTGTTTGAGATGAGGCTGATGAGGAGTCGAGATCCTTCTCCTTGTCCTTATCGTTATGACCTGCCGCTGCAGCTGCCGACGCCGTGTGAGAGGCCTGGGGGGTGGTTGAGCCGCTTGATCCATGGCTACCGCTGAACTCTCCCTTTTCGAGATCTGCGTCATGTGTCATCGGATGGTTGATCTGAGTCGCATCTGAATGGGGGTGAGTGGCGTGGTGGTTTTCCACCTTTTCTCGTTCGTTCATCGTGTCCTCCTTGCGCTGGCGTTGCGCAATCTGCCGCCGAGGAATATGGTTCGTCGTTTTGTCGCTTTCTGTCTCCCTTTTGTGGTTTATCAGATGTCAACCGGTGAGATGTGCCTTGAATAGTTCACCAGGTTGGTCCTAGCCTGTTGGATGCTGTGATGTCGTTAAGTTCTGCTTCCGTTGATTATTGCGGTTTATATCAAAGACCGAGGTCGCCGTTATAGAATTGCACTTCGGTATTCCTAGGATTTCTATCTGGGAACGAGATGATAAAACTGTTGTTGGGCCCACAGGTCATTGGTGTCCGGGCAATCGTACCCGGTGAGAGGATCAAAGACTTGTTCCTTTCATCAACACACAGTCGGAGGGGTTTCGGGATGGCAGTTAACCGGTGAGTTGGGATGCCGAAGGATGCCGAAGGATGAAAAAGAATAGACGTATGTAGGAACGGATAGAAGAAAAATCATGAACAGGAAGAGAAAAAGAAACAACGAGCCAACTACCGCTTTTTCTTCCAGGGTTTGCAGAAAGGAGGGGGACGGTGGACGGGGATGGTTACTCCGGGTTTAAAGTTTTTAGACCGAACTATCAACTAAATAGTATTAGTTTCGTCAAGTCCTCTTTCCCTCTTTCGGTCGGTCATGACATCCCAAGTGGGAATGGCATATGGCACATTGCGCGAAGTGATTAATAATGCTTCTGTTAAGTTTTCCTCTTAGGTTCCTGTGCTTTTTCACATCGCGTTTACAACGAATTACCAATTCTGTAAGCTAGCAAAAGCTAGAGATGCTGGAGAACCATGCTGCCGGGAATATCTTCTTCCAGCTAAATTCCTGGTATGTTCCATCCAGTCCCCCTTAAGTACAGTAACCAACCACTCTGTAAGCTGGTCGGAGGAAGCAACATAAAGAAAAAAAAAGAGGAGGAGGAAGACAGGAAAATCAAACAAAGAAAAAAAAAAAAAAAAAAAAAAATTCCCTTTTTGAAAAAGACAGAAGGGAAACCGCACCAACGTGCCGTCCAAGTGGCTCGAGTGGTCATTGTCATTAAAAGAGGTGTGCAGGTACCAACCATGAATTGATGTAATCGATACAAGGATCCTGGTAATTTTCCAAGTGGATCACAGCGGTTGGAACTTCCCAAAATTGACCTAGGAGAAGTTGGAGAAGGGGCGCGGAGAAGAAGAGCGAGCAACATTGGTAATCGGCCTGTCCGTTTCTCTCTCCAAGATCGCTCACCGATAACTGAAAGCAAACAACTTACAACACGCATCTCGCTATATGCTTTTGTGAGTATGTGAAGCCTCACGGTGCCGGTTTATGGATAACGGAACCGAGATCGCATAAGGTAGAGGTTAGATAGGAAATGATGCCGGTTCGGCTTCGCCGCCACCTCACGCTCATTCATCCATCCCAAAGACGAAAAGAAGAAGACGAGTTGGTGGTTTGTGAAAGGCATCCGGGAATAGAAAATATCGAACGTTGGCCGGCGAAGGGGGGCCCACAGGCTTGGAGGTCAACAACGGTACCATTACCAGCTGCCAGCCATCTGGACAAACCGTCCCGGCTTTTCGCCACTCGCGATGACTTGTGGTAAGTAAAGCGGCGACCGAAGTATTGTCGGAACAACCTGACAGCATCTTTAGATCCTGCCGCTCGGTCATCCAAAGAAAGAGAGGAAACGTGATGAACACCGAAACAACGAAACCCACCGGACGAAACTCGGCATTGCATGTGGAACAGATAACAGCATGCATTACAGCGGCATACAATGGACGCTGAGATGGTTGGTTGCGTCTATCTTCGAAATTACTTGGCAGCATGGTCGAAAGAAGGATTGGAATTGTTCCGATTCCTCATTGTAACCCCATCACCAACCACGCCAACGCCTTTCAAACAGGCCATGTGAGTGCTTGCCTACATAACTTAATCCTTCCTTCGCTTCGCTTGCAGCTGCCGAGGTGGTGAATGGTGCAAGAAAAGTTCGCGCGGGGAATCTTATCGCCGGCGGTATCCCTGAGTTGACGGGGTGGAGGTAAAGTGGGAAGGCGTAGAAGCTGAATGGATATAAACTCGAAATGACGTAGGTGGGAGAACGTTCAATTCCAGAAGTTTTGCAGTTGATATCTGGTCAATGCTCAACGTTGCAGGGCAGTGTGTGCTGTGTAATAAACCCGAAATGTCTGTCATGTACATTACATCTTCCCTAAAGTCCTCATCAAGCTGGATTTTACAAAGTTACGTATTTATCTACCTTGCAAAACAGCACGGCATCATTAGAAGTTGTAGTCGACTGACGTCTCTCTGTCTCAACCAAACAAAGTGACATGTCAATTTTACGTTTTGCCAAGTCTTCCACTCATCCCGTCTCAATATGAACCCGCAGCAACATGCACGTCACCACTGAACCCGCGTCGATCCAATCACTAGGATAGCACGGCAACGATACAATTGTTAACTCCTTTGGTTTGCGCAAGGCAAAGATATCGAGTTTGCGATTTATCTCCGTCCCACTCCGCTCTGATGCCGTACATACCGGCCAGTCATATTTATATTTGGTTTCTTCCGTCTCACCGAAAGATCTCCAGACAAGGCCGAGAACATTGACAGGCAAAAAGAGAACGTTGGACAATAAGGTAAAAGAAAGATATACAAAAAAAAGAAATGAAAAAACCTATACAACACCTGGGGTTCCGGCGCTGGCAACGATCAAATTTGCAAATTACGTTTTATAACGAGGAAGTTAAACGGGTAGCGACGGGAATGAATATCGTATCGGTTTGCATGTATTTGTTCATGTTGGGACATTTTATTCGGGCGGTGGTCGTAATGGATGTATGTGGCATCTGGGGAGGCATGAGGATGCTTAGGATAAATAGAAGACGATTTTCGTTTCGTTTTCTATTCTTTTTGTCTTTTTTTTTCCTCTCATTTTGGCGTCGTCGTATCGACACTTTTGACCGTCGGACAAGTCTCACCCGCAGTGATAGTCAACTCCCGCACCCCGTCTTTTATCCACGCCCATCATAATTAGGGTGATCGAGGCGAACATCCATGTACTTCGTCGCCTTCTTGCTCTCTCTCAGGTTCTTGGGATGTCCAATGCTGCTTCTCGTTTTATCGTCCATACCGTGGTACAGGGCTCCATATATCGACTCCTTCCAGGCTCCCACTGCTGGCCTAGGTCTCAGGATGATATAGAGTGAGTAGGCCAGGCCCATAGACTCGATGCCAAACAGAACTGTCAGGCATTCCCAGCGAGCAACCAGGATTGTCTCACGCAGGACTTATCTAACTCCCCGTTACCCTCTCTTTGGTCCTCGCATAGTTCTGGTTGTTGAGCGCTATAGTCAAAGTGGTCATGATGGACGGAAGCGTTTGGCGGGTAAGAAACGCCCAGAAGGGCGCAGACCATTGTTGCATCCTGGAACGTCGATGGCACAGAAGTGAAGGGGATCTCACGCTTGTGATTCTTCAGATTTGCCTTCATCGTGGAAAGTGGTCTTTTCTCGGGGGGTCCCCAGCAGTGGCTCAGGGCGACGTACTAGTCCACATATAATCCTTCAAGGGTGGTTTCGACGAGCTTGATCCTCGGTGGACTATTATCGGCCAATATGTTTCTTGCCAGTGTTATCTTGAGAAGTCTGGTGGGCGGATGGGCTCGTTCAGGGGATGCAGAGGTAATATCTCTTGTCTCCCTAGACTTACCCTGGGGACTGATTTTGTTTTGTCTTGAGGTTCTTGCCCCGCAGCAGGGCGAGATCAAAGCAGTCGGCCACCACCAGTCTTCTTCGTCACTCTTGGCCAGTGTATCCGTAACGGCCTCTACCTTATTGAGAGTATCTCCGGCATATGTCTTCCGACACTCTGCATGCTTTTCCAGACAGTCTTCGAGCCATCCTTGGATAAAAGGAGCTGCTATAGGTGCAGTCACATTAATTTTCCGTGCGAACGACTCTACCATCGGTATGTAATTATGTCCGAAAATCCCTGACCTTTCTGCCGGACTGCCTGAGTTTATACCAACTGTTTAGCTATGCCACTTATCTCTGCTACCTGTCAGGGGAGGGGGGGCAAGGTTGCTAGTCCTGACGAGTAGAGGTTGGCTACCAGGATTTTAAGGGCGTATTTTAGACATGATATAGAGGTCAGCGTACCTTGTATCGTGCCAATCTGCATCGTGCCATCGTTGACTGTCTTCCATGCTTTGAATCTGAAGCCACGCTTGGTATTCGGATCGAAAGCGCCCAAGGTAACGTAGATATACTGCGCCTGGCGAGCCTCGCCCTCCGCGAAGAGGCCAATGTAGTGATCAGAGTCATTGCATTCCTCCACTGACTGAATCTTCGGATCCACGATAACGCTGATTATGGTTAGTAAGTTGTGTCAGCCAGTACTACTTGTCTGATTTTCGTAAACCGTGCAGGGCTGTGGTCATGGAGACATCTCAAGACCAAGAGAGCTTTCCAGGCCTGGCTTTTGAGCATCCTTGAGACACTTAAGGCCTGTTCGTTTGCACGTTAGTACGTTCCTAGGTTAAGATTTTGTATATAGAACGTACTACCGCAGTACTGCGATTTTTCGTGTTCGGCTCAAAAGCCTTATTTTTCATGCACACCCTGCAACTACCTGCAACCACCTGCACTTACCCCAAATCCTCGATCTAACCAATCAGAAGGCCAGAATCTTCGAAATCCTTAACTATAGTTCTTAACGTACTACGTCTTAAAATCGAGACGTAGTACGTTAAGAACTGCGGTTAAGGCTCAAGGCCCAGGCTCAACCCCCTATAAATATAGGGGATGGCCGTCGCAAAGACCACCTGAATCAATGAGGCTATTCCCAATTGAAATCTACTTCTACTATTGAAGTGACGATAAGAAGGATGGTAACGATAAGAATGGAAGGATGGTGATGATAAGAAAGATGGCGATGATGATGAAAAGGATGGTGGTGATGATAAAAAGGATGATGAAAAGAATGGTGAAGGAGGAAGAAAGAGGAGGAAAGAAGAAAGGCAGAAAGGGGATGTTAAGCACCTTTTTCCATCTTGCAGACTGCGGACCCTGCACGTTAACACGTTTATTTCCTAAAATCCCTAACGCGGACCCGAACAGGCCTTTACGCATTGAAGGCCAGATTCCTGTAGACCATTTTACAGAAAGAGCAAGAATCTTTCTGTCGGCTTAGTCCCGCCATCGTGCATCGCCGCCATACAGTTGAGATTCTTTGGGCATCACCATAGATGAGTAGTCGACCAATGAAGGGTCATCCGGGAAACAACGTGGCAGGTCCTGTACTCTCAGCTGCGGACATGATTGACACAGTTGACTCATTGTCGGAATGTTCCAAAAGTCTGTTAAACTCATCTCTGGAACACCTGATTCGAGCACCTGTCTCTACGCCTCGAGCAGTGAGCGGGCTGACGATGGATACCAGGGTTTAGCTCAATGCCAGAAGCTTTCAAGAGACCCCAAGTCGATGTTTAAGTCTAGGGGGAAGCCACTTGCGCACAGGCCACGTCATTCTCCCATTGAGCTTGTTAGGGAAAGATCCAAAAAAGACAAGAACATACAACACCTGGGATTCGCTGGTCGTCACCGACCCAACTACTAGTTAGGCGATATGTGTGCGACGTGCAGGGCAACGAAAGGAAGCTGTGATGTGATGTATTGAGTTGCTAAGTCTGGAAAAACTGTGTGGAAAGGTCTGGAGGGCTAAATCTGGAAGGGAGGCTGTGTGCCCTGCCTGGTCTGTGCCATGGCCAGGTGCACGGGCCTCTCCAACAATATGTCTGCTTGTCTATGGGAGTGGGAAGGATATGAAACGGGTCTTTTAATCACGTGGTAGGGTCAAAAAACTGAACCACCACCTCCCATATCCATATCGTTCGGACGGAGGCAAGACGGTAAGTGGGGAGGCGGCGCTAAAAAGATGAATATAATTGGGCGGATTACGAGAAAAGTTGACCATCCTGACACTGCGGCTAGATCTTTTACACGGGTAACACCAAGACTGCACTCGGTCAGAAGACCATTCCTGATTGGTTCCTAGTACTCCTCGGCCCAGTTATGTGTATGCAGTTAGTCGTTGAGTCTGATGAGAGCGTAGCAAGGGAAGCTCTCGCTCTTGTCTTGTTGGACGCTTAGGAGTTTGCTGATTTTTGCTGCCCTACTCAACTCCAAAAGGAAGAGATCTACATGCAACAGCATGTGCTTTATGAATGACGATCGGCCGATGAAGGGTTCGGTGATCGGACTAGGACCACGGTTCAATAACCCAGCCACGAGAAAGGATCACTCACGGTTTAGTGATCCATACGACAAATTAATCACGATAGAAGGGCACGCATAAGGAACTAGGCAGATGAAGCCTGTCGTCTGTTACCTTATGTCTCCTGGTCAGTGCAATCGCCGCTTGGCGTCGGTTCTATGCGCCCACAGGTCCCAAAGGAAACGAAAAGTAAGGTATCAACGCATTGTCCGCTCAAGAACACTGCCTATCGCAACAGCTCGGTTATTGATAACATACAGGTTCCACTCAGATTTGCAGCCCTACCCACGCCACGCGCCCATAAACAGTGCAAGCTACCAGGCCGCTGCTGGTACACTATTGCCAACCCTGTAGACCCCGTGACAGAAAGCCACGACCCTCGCCCAAGTCGAGTTATTAATTGGCGCCCTGAAGTCTCTAGGTCCAGAATGCCCGACCTCTAGAAAGAAATGTCCTTTGGACCATTAGCGTGTAGTTAGGAGGGAGCCGCCAGCCATCCTACGCTTAACATAGTAAAACAGAAACAGACTCAACAAAACGCCTCATACTCCACCATAGCCTTAAGAAAACATAGTACTCTAGTTTCTTTTTATTTTGTCCTTGGGGGCAAGATAGAGGAATCTCCAGCATTTTTTACAAACTCAATCTATTGATTGTCAATTGTATAGTATTCGCTGCCTCTAGGACAACACGATCATCCTCGAGTGCCTCATCTACGTCGCCTCACTCAAGACCTTCGTTCCCTAAAGCTACGATGTCTCAACGACTGCACAATACGGAGGGTTGGGAAGACGATAAGGGCCAAGAGCAGTCTCGCCCTGCACCTCTGCAACAAATCACCGCCGCCACCGCCATGTCCGCTACCCGTATGCCCGCCCCCGGGCTCCCAGCCGCTCCAGCTACCGGTTTCGCCGATACAGAGACATCCGCCGGCGTGGATAATATCACCACTAGCTTATCCGTATGCGTCCAAAGCCCGAAGCAGGTGGAAGTAGGTTTACTTCTTTTCCCCCTACGACATTCAGAATAACGCTAACACCTATAAAGAATCTGTATTACAACGTTCGCATGTCACCTGGCCATATTCGCTTGCTTCAACTATTGCCGTCTGAAAACGAAGACGCCGCAATACACTGTCGGCTCTTCTACACCACATTAGACTCAAAAGGCACTCGTTTGTACGAGGCCTTATCCTACGTGTGGGGCTCTGAGGACAAGCCTTGTTCCATCTTTATAGACGGGTACAACTTGGCCGTCGGAAAAAACCTTTACGCAGCGCTGTTACATCTTCGAGATAACTCCGTTCAACGAACTATATGGATAGATGCCATTTGCATCAACCAAGGAGACAACGAAGAAAAAGGACACCAAGTTCAATCTATGGCGAAGATCTACGCTAAAGCAAGTCGCGTAATCGTTTGGCTTGGAGAGGAGGTAGCCGGTAGCGACCAAGCGCTTGAAGAAATACGTATCGCAGCCAAGCTGTCTACAAGACGATTAGACGATAACGCGGGAATCCTTACACTGCTTCAACGACCGTGGTTTCAGCGCATCTGGGTAAGGGAACCGATGTCAAAGTATTATAACTAAGGAAACTGACAGATTGATGCAGGTGCTTCAGGAAGTTGCCGCGGCTCGCCATATCCTGATCAAGTGTGGTTCTGCTGAGGTCGACGGATTTGCATTCTGCTCAGGCCTAAATGCGTTGAACGTGTCCAATGAACTCCCCGCAGGCTTGCGGGCTCGAATCCTTTCGGTAACCTACCTTATAAGGGACGCAATCTTCCGGCCCAAATATACAACCAGTCAGTCAGACAACTTTTCTCTTGACATACGCCCTCTAGGTGAATTGATAGAGATGTACCACACCCGCGAAGCTACGGATCGTCGCGATAAAGTATATGCTTTACTCGGTATGAGCTCTGATAATCCAACCGCAGCAGGATTATTCGCCGACTACAAGATTTCGTGGAAACAACTCTTCAACAAACTCATCCACTTCTTCTTATCTGAATTGGTCTCTGTAGACCTTTCAGACGATAAGGAGATTGCCGCCATTGAGGGCAAGGGCTGCATTCTTGGCGAAGTATCCTCGGTCAAGAGAAATGCTACTTGGGAAGACAGACAAGATGTGACCATTACTTGGAGGAATGCCCCCAGTTATATTTGCGTGAAGGAAGCATGGGTTCCTTGCTGGACCCTCCCGACCACAGTAAAATCCATCCAAAAAGGAGATGTCGTCTGCCTTCTTCAAGGAGCGACGAGACCCACGATCCTCAGGCCATACAACGATCACTGGGCGGTTATAATGATTGCAGTTTCCCCAGCAGGCGATCCACAAGCTACGACCAGAGATATCAAGTGGTCAGAACTTTTACAATCGATAACAGTCTTTCCACACAATTTTCTACTTATCTGGGATTGGGATATAAATCCAGACAGGCAGCAAGATAAAAACAACCACGACTACTTTGCAAGCATTCCAGAGCATTCAAAGACCGGGTTGGAAGGTTGTCTAGATGCGGCGACTAGGATACGGAATGTCAGATTGGTATTACAAGAGGTGAAACAGTATGGAGTTGCAGTGAAGAATCTTCGGGAAGAAACGGCGGTTCTTGAGAGGGCACTAGGTACGGAGGATTTAGAAAAGGAAGATGCAAAGGAAACAATGGTAAATCAACTTATTGAGGACAAGGGCCAATGGACGCTTCTATGCTTGGCGGCAGGAAACGGGCATGAGACGGTCGTAAAATTGCTTCTCGACACCGGCAAGGTCAACTTGCATAGGGAGGAGCTACAGACGGCGCTGTGGCTTGCGGCACAAAAAGGCTATAAAGGGATTGTTCAGATGCTTCTCGATACTGGCAAGGTTAACGTAGGTGCTAAGGATGAGGATGGACAGACAGCGCTACATCGAGCGGCGATAACTGGGCATGAGGTAGTCGTTCAGCTACTTTTCGACACCGTCGAGGTCGACTTGCATAGTACGGAGCTACAAAAAGTGCTGCATTGGGCGGCAGAGAATGGGCAGGAGGCGGTTGTTAAGCTGCTTCTCGATAGCGGCAAGGTTGACGTAGGTGCTAAGGATGAGAATGGACAGACAGCGCTGCATATGGCGGCAGAGAATGGGCATGAGGCGGTTGTTAAGCTGCTTCTCGATACTGGCAAGGTTGATGCAGATCCTAAGGATGGGTCTGGACAGACAGCACTGCATTGGGCGGCAAAGAATGGGCATGAGGCGGTTGTTAAGCTGCTTCTCGATACTAGCAAGGTTGATGCAGATCCTAAGGATAGGTCTGGACAGACAGCGCTGCATTGGGCGGCAAAGAATGGGCATGAGGCGGTTGTTAAGCTGCTTCTCGATACTAGCAAGGTTAATGCAGATCCTAAAGATATAGATGGACGGACGGCGCTATATACGGCGGTAGAGAATGGGCATGAGGCGGTTGTTAAGCTGCTTCTCGATACTGGCAAGGTTGATGCAGATCCTAAGGATAGGTCTGGACAGACAGCGCTGTATATGGCGGCAGAGAATGGGCATAAGGCGGTTGTTAAACTGCTTCTCGATACTGGCAAGGTTGATGCAGATCCTAAGGACTGGGCTGGACAGACAGCGCTGTATAGGGCGGCAAGAAATGGGCATGAGGCGGTTGTTAAACTGCTTCTCGATACTGGCAAGGTTGATGCAGATCTTAAGGACTGGCAGGGACGGACAGGGCTATATATAGCGGCAAGAAATGGGCATGAGGCGGTTGTTAAACTGCTTCTCGATACTGGCAAGGTTGATGCAGATCCTAAGGACTGGGCTGGACGGACAGCGCTGTATATGGCGGCAAGAAATGGGCATGAGGCGGTTATTAAGCTACTCAGCCCTGCATCCTAAGAGGCAGGCTTGGAGGACAACTCCACCTCGAGTCAGCTTTTTACAATCTTTCCTCCTGCAAGAATTGATCTTGGTTTACTCCCTAATCTTTATTGTTTAGCTTGGAACAAGATAGTTCTTAGATTACTTGCAATGGCTAGAACGTACTCTGGCTGCCACCGAATTACCGACTGTCTAATTGTAACCTCCAGGGACGGATGATATCCATCGGCAGCGTATTAGGACTGGTTTAGTTTATTGGCTTCTCGTAAGACATATAATGTATTCTATATCTTTTTCAATTCCTTTCTCTCATATTTCATTTTTTTAGCGTGCTACTAGAAGGGTCTGGGAGGATAGGCAAATTTATAAGAATCTTGTAAATTCTAGTAACTTCTGTTGACGTTAAAATGACTTATTCTATTACAAAGAAGCAAGGCTATTCCATCCCTTGACTCTCCTTTTGCAGGTGCCTATGTAGTCCAGATGCCACGAGATTATGTGAGAGCGTGCACGAACAACAACAGCAGATCGTGAGATGTGATGGATTGCTATAGAGAGGAAGAAAGAGGAGGAGGGAAATCTGGAGGTCTACGAGAACGGTAGGCAGCAGCCAGGGCACGGTGTGGCTGGCGAATAGATGGCCTGTGCCTAGTGCGGTTGGGGATCTACCGACACACCCCTATAGACTGGAAGAACCTCAAATCCTATACTATATACATTGTTTTGTTTACATAGTGATGATCGTGATAGTGTTTACGCCCAAGGAACCTTCTTCTGGACTATACCAATAAGTTTTATAAACTTCGCGTATTTCTTTAGTTTTAACAGTTTTGTGAGCCCATCTGTTGGCATCTCCTCGCTAGGTAGATGCTCTATAGTAAATGCCCCTCTGTTGACTTCCTAGATTAGCCATTTGTATCATATATCGATATAACGGTTTCTGGCTGGCATATAGGGGTTGAGCACCCGATCTTTTGCATTGCTACTGTCCGTATACAAGATCTTATTGACCTTCTGGAGGCTCAGATCCACGTTTAGGTCGTCTAGCATCCCTCCTACCCAGTCAAGAGCCTTTGCTGTTGGGACTAGATTGGTAAACTCAGCTTCCGTCGTGCTCGTTGTAATAAGATCCTACTTTTTGCACTTCTAAAGGACAGGACCGTACGTGAAGAACACGACGTGCCCCGCGGTACTCTTCCTGGATAGGATGTCGTTTATAAAAGAGGCATCTGCACAAGCGTGGAAAGATGGTACCGTTGACGGTGAGGGCATACCTCCTAGCTCGATGTCCAAGTTTGGATACTCTGAAAGGTAGCGCCATAGATGCTTTATGACGGCGATGTGGCGATCTGTCAGATTGGTCTTAGCTTCTGACAGTTTACCAATGGTAAAGGAGATATCTGGTCGGGTGCTGGTAGACAGCCAGTTCAGGGAACCCGTTTTCTTGGGGTAGGATTTGGCTTCATCGATTGATATTTTAACACCCCCATAGATCTTGAAGTCGGGTGGCTATAGGGTTTTAACGCCGTGAAGCTTCCCGTCGTTGAACTTCATAATAATGGATTGGGTGTATCGTTGTTGTAATATAAAGACCGTGCGAGTCTGGCGATCTCTCACAACGTCGTATCCCAAAAAGGTGCGGACTTCCCCCAGTTCTTTCAACTTAAAATGCCTTGCCAACTGATCCTTGACCTCATTGACGACCTTAGTAGTTACTGTAGCAACGAGAAGATCATCAACGTAAAGAACGATTATCGTACCTAGTTGTTTGTTTGTGAGAAGATAGGAGTTAGTGTTGATAGGTTCGAAGCTAGTAGTTTTCAGAACTGGAAGGAGAGTTTGAAACCAGTAGAGTGGGGAACGTTTGAGGCCGTATGTTACGAACTTAAGCAGGACACACGGGCCGACCAGACCGCTGGGAGACCATCACTACTCTAGGACTGGTTGATGCAACCCCAAGGTCGGGGATTAGCCAGGAAAGCGTAGTACTATAGTACTCACGCCAAGCAAGTGCTCACAGTGAGCAAGTGCTCACAGTGAGCAAGTGCTCACCGTGAGCAGAACACCATCGTGAGCAGACACTCCAAGACTAAGGCCTCAGGGAAAGGCACGGAGTATAAAGGAACGACTGGAGAAC